>JALHAQ010000096.1:0-152182 GCA_023838395.1 Holcopasites calliopsidis
TCGGCAAGATTCACGCGGATTTCGCCGCTCGCCGTCGGCAAGATTCACGCGGATTTCGCCGCTCGCCGTCGGCAAGATTCACGCGGATTTCGCCGCTCGCCGTCGGCAAGATTCACGCGGATTTCGCTGCTCGCCGTTGGCGAGATTCTCCGCGGATTTCGCTGCTCGCCGTCGGCGAGATTTGCACCGGTTACACTGTTCGCCGACGGCAAGATTATCGCCGATTCCACTGCTCGCCGTCGGCAAGATTCGCGCCGATTTCACTGTTCACCGTCTGCGAGTTTCGTACAGATTCCGCTGCTTGCCGACGGCCAGATTCGCGCCGATTCCACTGCTCGCCGTCGGCTAGATTCATGCAGATTGCACTGCTCGCCGTCGGCGAGATTCACGCGGATTTTGCTGCTCGCCGTCGGCGAGATTCTCCGCGGATTTCGCTGCTCGCCGTCGGCAAGATTCGCGCCGATTCCACTGCTCGCCGACGGCCAGATTCGCGCCGATTCCACTGCTCGCCGACGGCCAGATTCGCGCTGATTCCACTGCTCGCCGACGGCCAGATTCGCGCCGATTCCACTGCTCGCCGACGGCCAGATTCGCGCCGATTCCACTGCTCGCCGACGGCGAGATTCGCGCCGATTACACTGTTCGCGGACGGCAAGATTATCGCCGATTCCACTGCTCGCCGTCGGCAAGATTCGCGCCGATTCCACTGCTCACCGTCTGTGAGATTCGTACAGATTCCGCTGCTTGCCGTCGGCAAGAGTCACGCCGATTCCACTGCTCACCGTCAGCTAGGTTCATGCAGATTCCACTGCTTACCGTCGGCAAAATTCACCCGGATTCCACTGCTCGCCGTCGGCTAGGTTCATGCAGATTTCGCTGCTCGCCGTCCTCGAGATTCTCCGCGGATTTTGCTGCTCGCCATCGGCAAAATTTACGTACATTCCACTGCTCGCCGTCGGCTAGGTTCATGCAGATTCCACTGCTTGCCGTCGGCAAAATTCACGCGGATTCCACTGCTCGCCATCGGCGAGATTCACGCGGATTTCGCTGCTCGCCGTCGGCAAAATTCACGCGGATTTCGCTGCTCGCCGTCGGAAAAATTCACGCGGATTTCGCTGCTCGCCGTCGGCAAAATTCACGTAGATTCCACCGCTTGCCGTCGGCAAAATTCACGCGGATTCCACTGCTCGCCGTCGGCAAAATTCACGTAGATTCCACTGCTCGCCGTCGGCAAAATTCACGTAGATTCCACTGCTCGCTGTCGGCTATATTCATGCAGATTCCACTGCTTGCCGTCGGCAAAATTCACGCGGATTCCACTGCTCGCCGTCGGCGAGATACGCGCGGATTTCGCTGCTTGCCGTCGGCAAGATTCACGCGGATTTCGCTGCTTGCCGTCGGCAAGATTCACGCGGATTTCGCTGCTTGCCGTCGGCAAGATTCACGCGGATTTCGCCATTCGCCGTCGGCGAGATTCACGCAGTCGTTCGTAACACAAGTAGTTACAACATAATTATTATTTAAAAAGGCATTAAGATAACTGTTAGAATTGAAAGTAGGGTTCCCTGTTCGTCAATTGTTCCTCTGCAACAATATGTTTATCTATCCAAACATCGAAATGAAGCATCACCGCTGGCGAAAGGAAGTCACGCGTACGAGACAGCGGCCGGCAAAGTGTTAAGATATTTGCATAAGATAGCGAAACACCCTGTATATAATTCAGTTTATACGTACGCACGTCAATTCTGGCTTACATTATTTTATGAGCTTGCCCTAAGGCTCTACCGATATTCTTCATCCTTTCAGGGGCAAATGTTTATACGCAGATAGGATATCAGAACATTTTTTTCTGCGCATCGAAAGCGGTTGGGTGTACCCAAGACGACTGAAACCGCAGAAATATGCGACGCACGAGAACGGTGGTGGGTAACGCCTAAGTTTATCGCTCCGGACGTTCCTCGAGTGTCTTCGCGCTCCTCAGAACCGTATAGGTGGGCCGTGAATCTTGTGAGTGGGTGATTACTCTCTCTCTCTCTCTCTCCCCGTTGGTACCTTAAATAGTTTTAGCAATGACACCACGTTTAGCGCGGTGGCCTACCGATTACGAGTCGTAATCGTGTTAGAAATACATTTTAAACAACGTCCGAAAGTGTAGGTTTTATATTCCAGGTACGAAGCGTATTAGCATTTTAATTGTTGTCAGTAAAGTAGTTACTTGCCTGACAATGACGGTCAGTCTGGAATACATTTGAAAGGTAGATGACCGATAGTAGCTGAACCAATATTTCATGACCAATTGGCGCGTGAAGTTAGTCGTGTGATTAGGATTGGCCAGCCGTCAACTGATCCTTTCATCCGAAGAATCTCCACGCGCAATTCCTGTGCAATGATGCTTGAACCCTGGGAACTATTCAGCTCCCTATCTATCGCGGATCGACCTTCGTTAGCGATCGGGATTGTAATTTTAGAAATGATAGACCACGAGCTCTCTCTATTCGGTGTCGTCGTCGTCGTTGTCTCCTCTCCTTATGAGAGCGAAGGACGCGTTTCTCCTTCCTGCGTCCTTTCGTGCTTTCTGGGAAACGTTTGTGCGCCGAGTATAATACGTCGCCGTCTGCCGATTGGTCGACGCGATGATGATGGCGTATACGCGAGGTTGCCTCGACGTGAGCTGCGATTCGAGCCAAGTCATTAATACCGTCCGTAGTTGGACGTATATGTACACATTTATACCGCGTCGATCGGACAATTGTTTCCAAAGACGATCGCCGCCGCTCCGTCCGTGCCGCGAAACACGTAGCAGTAACGATTTCTTGATACCTAAATCCCAATGGCCTCCGATTTTATTGCCGGCGAACGCTGGAATGGGGGCAACAACAGGTGGAGCGTTCGATTGTTGTGTTGCTGTGTCGCTCGTATCCTTCCCGCGCCGATACATCACATATTCCGTCCGCGTGTTCATACTTAATGCACGGCCGAGGGGGAGGGGGAGATTAAATCTCATTGTTCGCATTGTGCGTTACGGAAGTCGTATTAAAATTGCGGTCAAGAATCGCGTAAGGCCGCGAAATGCCGTAATTTTTCAAGGAACCGCGACCCGCTATTTTCGGCCGCAAGGTAAAGTCGTATACGGCTTGGTACGCGTAAACAGAATTCAGGATCGCTGATAACGGGGTACGCGGGGGTGTTTGATAATTATTAGGAACGCCGCGATAATTCGTCGTAATTTTAGCGATGATGATGATATCCTCTCTGATAAAGATGCGCGTATACCTTGAAGCCCCGGCACCCTCGGCTGATCTAATTGGCGGTGATAGCTTATCGGCTATTGGATCATGGATATATTTATCGGGAAGCGTCTTTGCCGGATTAAGCGGCTCGCGATACCGAGAGGCGAAAAGGAAACGATAACGCGTACCATTTCGTCAACGCTTGTCCCACTTAGATTCCTCATTTGTGACTCGCGTAAATACCTATTTCTTCGCTCTGGTATGCTCCGTGCTCGGCACTCTGTCCATTGTATAGCAGTGGGAGCCGCGCAGATTCCTTCTTTCAAAAGGGAAAGAAGGGAATACCTTCTTTTTGTTTTCTAGAAATAAAACTGTCTTAACGCGCAGTTTAATTGAAAGGCGATTGCGCACCGAAAACGCCAGCGAAAAACATTTCGGTTTCCTGCTCCTGTTATCTCTCCGCGCCCGGCGAAGTCGCGCGTCACGCTTTTCAGCACGGCCACCGAACGGGGGGGGCGTGTATCGGCCCTCGTCTCGCATATGTACTTATCTCATTACTTTTTGTTGCAGCTCGTATCCTTGGACGGACTGCACAGCGGAGTGCCGACCAGGACGACGCCGACGCTGACGCCGACGACGCTCCGGAGCATCGAGCAGACATTTCTGGAGCTGACAAGCGAGTCAGCGTCGCACAGTCGCGAGGCGGGCTTTGTACCACCTCTGGTGGAACCATCGCAACCGACGCCGGCCCAGACGCAAAACACGGCGGCGCATCATATCGCCGCTGTCGCTCCTGTGGCTGCGAACACCACCCTCGTGGACGGTCAACAGACACAGCCGCAGCAACCGACGAGACGCAACATGGGCGGCAGAAGGCCTACCAGAACGATCGGGATGACCCCCGAGGAGGAGGAACGCCGACAGATTCGTAGGGAGAGGAATAAGATGGCAGCGGCTAGATGTCGCAAGCGAAGAATGGATCACACCAATGCCCTGTTAGAAGTGAGTCACATTTGGACCGGACATTCGGGCACAATTTGTTTTTATTCGTAAACTCATGAAATTCGTGTTCGTTTCGTAGGAGACCGAGGGCTTGGAGCAAAAGAAACAGAGCTTGCAAGAGGAGATTCATCAGCTGCAGCAGGCAAAGGACGAGCTGGAGTTCATCCTGGAGGCCCACCGAGCGGTCTGTCGACTCCGTTCCGCATCTCCGCCGGACGTGAAACCGGTGTTAAAGCCGCAGCTCTCGGCCGAGGATCAGTTCGCCGCGGCTGCCGTGGCCGCGGCTGTCGCGGAAAGCGCGAAACGCGAGACCGTGAACGCTGCCGCGCGACCCAACAGACCCAACTCATTGCCGGTTGGCTTCGACAATAACAATCGACCAAACTCGTTGTCCATCTTCAGCGAACCGAAAGAGCGGCCAGACACGCTCACGTTCAAGACGGTCGAGACCCCGTCGTTCATGAAACCGTCCTTGGACGTAGCGGGAATGCCGATCACCACACCGACCAGCGGCATACCGTTCAACTTCGAATCGCTAATGGAGGGTGGCACTGGCCTCACGCCGGTCTCCACGCCCCTGATACCATCCTGCTCGACGCAGCAAAGAAACAATCTGTCCGCCGTCGATCTCAGCTCCCCGGATGCGAACCCCCCGAAGCTGGTGAGCTTGTGACGCCAAGACGATCTCGAGTATGGATCGAACGAGGACGATCCCGAATGAGAGAGGAGAGTCGCGTCGACGCTTGTACGTTTCTTAAGACAATTGACGGGAAATGTTGAAAGGAGATCGAGAAACCATGACCACCGCGACATGGAGGGATATGGCCCCGTCGGGGTTCTTTCTTTTCTTATTTTTAAACACACGCATCACCGGAGAGATCACGTGTCGTTGGGCAGTATTAATTTTTGAAGAAAAATAATGTGTATACCCTCTGCAACGAAGTTGTCCATTACATGTTCGTCTATTCTGGAGAAAGAGATGAAACGAGCCACAATGGGGAATACGTGTTCGTTTACATTTCTGACGATCTGTTGGATTTTTGGCTGGATCGTGACTCGTTTGTAATACGGAGTAAACGATAATACAATAAAGATCAGTACGACGATACTGTTCATTGCACGGAATAATATCCGATTTTTGTAAGAATACCGTCAAGTTACCGTTGTGAGATTCCGGTAACTCTTTTTTTTTCGAGGAAAACATTTTATTCGAACCGCAACCGAGGAATTCAGTATTGCGTCTCTGTCATGGATTCGCGCATTGCAACAAACTTGCCGAACGCGTCCGCATCTCTGTGCAACAAGGTATCTTTTATAAATTCGTATTTGAGGCTAAGAATAAAATGAGATGCAAGACAAGTCGAATTTCATTTGCCTGATACTGTAGCGCGCCTAAGGGGTTGTAAACTGCGTTAGACGTTTGAGAAATGGGGCGAAGTATTTTCTGCATCTTTTAATAAATAATCGTAGACACACGAGTGTGGCTACGCGTGCAAGTGATATATAATATATTATACTTAATTGTATGTAACTCGTGCAAACGTTTTTACGCAGACGAACTAGAAGTACGTAAAAAGAGCATTTTCAGATTGTGTCACGGTTTCATTTGTCTGTAAGGAAAGTCGCTGAAACTAGCGGCGAATTTTACACAGCAACTTAATGGACGTCGGCCGACAGATAAACCGTATTTAGAAGTTTAAGTCGATCGATTTTAGCGCTCAAAATCATTTCGTAGATTAAGAAGGACGCATACACGGCGGTCATTTTTCAATCGTGCCTAAAATCATTCGGAGAGATACCATATGGTGACTCGACGACAAGAACATTTTTCTTTTTTTTTTTAATTGAAAACTCGATGGACGCTCATTTTCTCGCATTCCCGAGTTAACGCGAATCACGTCGCTTGCCTTACACGCGTCGAGGTCGCTTCCGGTTATACGCGTACGAACGCGGAAGTGGGAAGGAAATTTCTGCGTGCAATTGACGTGTTTGCGAGTCTCTCATCCCGTAACATGTAATCCCTCCATACATATAATATATTAAACGTATATAAATAGTATACATACATCTATTTTACTATGTATGCCATTTTTTGCATGATCTTTAAGCAATATTAATATATTTATGCGCGGCTGCTGTTCACGAGGCTGGTCGGGCTGTTTCTTTCGATAAGACATTTTTCACTGTCCTCCATTGCTCTTTTTTATTATTATTATTATGCGTAAATTGTTGAGGAAGGAAATCGTCTCACGACCCGTTCGGTTTCAGTTTCGTGAATCGGCCGCCGCGTTCGACGACTGTAAGTAAGGAAAAAAATTGTAACGCACCATCGATAAATGCTGCAATATATTTTGATTAGAATCGAACGAATAAAGGATCAACTGAGTATGTAATTGTCCAAGGATAATAACGAGGTGTTTTTATTCGATGCGTCGTAATGCCTAATTGGAAATAATAATTTGAGAACTACCCGAGTTCTATCTTTGTACAATTCGAATGATAATTCCTAAATAGAAAGGGTATTTAATGAACATCGCATAGTATGTTTTAAAAGGAGATTTACTTATTTATTTAACGATGTATTAATAGAAGCCAGTGACCCTTTTTATCGCTTCTGCTTCACTAGTTGCGTCCATTAATTCGTAACGATCGAATTCCAACGAAAACGTTGCATGGCCGGAGGATATTATCCTTATGTCCGTCGAATATCCCAATAGCTCGGATAAAGGAGCAAGGCAATCGATAACCTGTTCCGATTGTGCATATTTCAGTGAATCTCATTCAATTGATCGCAACTCTTACAACATTTAAAATTACCTTATTTGATCCACGCACGTCGATTTGTCCTATTTCCGCGCGCCTCTTTGATAAGTCCCTTACGATCGCGCTCGAGTATTCTTCGGGTACCACGACTTCCATTCGCATTATAGGCTCCAGAAGAGTAACTCCAGCTTCTCGCATTAGCTGAAATGTAAAATTCCAAAGAACTTTTAGAGGGCATTGGCCCTGCGCCCCTTCGACCCCGCTTAAAAATGCCCCCGGCGTTCGGAGTCCCTAACGTTGAAGGTTCAAAGAAACAGAATCTTCTCGGATTCGAGGTGAAACCTCTTTGAATAAATTAGTACCGCATGCTCGTGCACCCTCGACTCGAAAAGAATATAGCGCCTGCAGGTACACCCATTGTGTTGAAGTTTGTCGATTAAAAAAAACAAGCGAATAGGAAGATGCAAATTCTAAAGTGCCGACTCGCATAAATGCCTCGGGATTTCGTGAAATAATTTCGGAATTACATGGTTGCTGGTTATGTGTCTCTTCTGTATAGCATCAGCGACAAACCCTTAGAGTACTGGAGTAAACGGCACTCGCAGTCGGGTCGTATTCGCAAGATCTTGGACTCAGATCTATTGGAAAATGTGCGTCGACTCGGGCGACCGACTTTACCAAAACCATATGGCGTTCATTTCTAATCGTAAATCGTGCCCCAGGTCATCGAGATACAGGACTTCGAGCAACCACATGGCTATGGCACCTCCATCCTCTGCCCCTCCGATTCCTCCCAATTCCTCAATATCGAGTTGCCGATTCTGGTTGTGGTGATAAAGAACCTAAACCTGCACTGCCGTTTGCAAGTTCAGGTAACACCAAAATCATTTTACGCACGAACAGTATATATTGGAGGATATAAAGTTCATGGATTGCGTCAGGTGGCGGACACGCAAAATTGCCAGCACCACTTTCAATTCTCCAACGCGGAGGCCGAGAAGCAGAACGCCAGGGGTGTGATTTGCCGCGCGAAGATCAAACTGGAAACTGGTTGGAACAAAGTGGAGTTGAATCTCGCGAGTCTCACTCAGTCAGCTTTCAAGAGAGAATACGCCGTGACGCAAAGGCTACAAATTTGTGGCAACTGCCGTTTGCGTAGAATATACTTCATTGACAAGCATTACGACGACGAAGAGATCTGTCCTATATTGTACCACAAGTTTCTCGACTCTTATATGATGAAATGGGGCATCCGTTCGATAGAAAGATCGACGCAGACCAACGTGAAAAGGACGAAGAGCAAGGTCCAAGGGAGCCACAATTTCAGAAACATCGCTAAGCCTTTGAGCGTGGACGATTTGAGTACCGGGGAAAGTAGATACAGCAGCGCTAAGGATTCTGCCGAGCACAAGAAGACCGTCGCCGATCATTTCCTAAGGAACTTACAGATGAAGACGGACATACTGGTGAATGATTTCTTTGATAGACAGACCATGAAATTGCCAAGGGCTCTCGACTTGAAGCACAACAGCAGACTGAAGCCCTATGCTTTTCCAACGACGGGCGCTAGACCGAAACCCTTTGCTTCGACCGGCGTTTCTGAAGTCGCGTTGAAGAAGATCGGCGGCGCTAGAACCGTCACGGACACCAGCGTACGCAGCGAAGAAAAGCGTGACAATGTCGTAAAAGCGATACAGGATAACTGGAAGCACAGGTACATCATATCTCAGGAGGAATCGGATGGCAATGAGCTGACCAAACGCGCGACGAAGAGAACCATGTTGGAACGTAAACCTAAATCTTTGCTTCTGCTGTCCGAAGTTAAGCCTAACACCGACATGGGAAAAGCTTTTGGGAGGCAAAGAAAAAGTGCTGAATCATCGACACGTAACGAGAACGAAACGCAGCTTGATAATTAATATCTCTGATTTGCGTGGTTTCAGTATTAAATAATACAAATGCGATTAAAGGGGTTGCTGTACGTATGCATAGTGGATATCGTCCCACTCGAAGTATTTAACCGTTAATTTTTCTACGTTCATTATTTTCTGTATCAAAAACACTATATAACAATGCTTTACCTTTCTAATGCTCTGAGAGACGGCAGCAGTCACCATCGACGATTTAATGCCCGGCCCAATTTCCAGCCAATGCAATTTAACACCCACGTTTAAGACTGGGTAACTTAACTTTGGCCCGTGCATGAGAACCGACCGGACCCCGGCCTTTACTGCTTTCATCGTTTTCAACGGTATGGCGTCAATATTCGCAGAAGATTCTGGCGATCTGTCCAACAGCAAAGTATCTTTTCCTTCGTAGTTTGGTATCAGCGATATAGTCACTGTGACTTTCGAAGTGACATTTCCTACTTTATACTCAAATACCTGGGTGTCCTTTATAGGTTCATTTACAGTTTCTCTATAGGATATATGCAAGGGACCCAAGTCGGCTTCCACTTTATATTCCGATCTGATTCTTTCTCTGATAATTTCCAGGTGCAATTCACCCATACCTGCCAACACCATCTGACCTGTCTCTTCGTTTAGCGTTACTCTTAAACTCGGGTCCTCCCGTTCGAGCTGCTGAAGGGCTGTCTCTAGAGCTGCTTGCGTAGACAAACTTGGTGCCTCTATCGAACAGAAAAAGACTGGTTCCAATATTTTCGAATTGCAGTTAAACATTTTCTCCACCTGTTCTGGCTTCACGCTTTTATGCGCCTCTAGTTTTGCTCTGGCTTGTTTTGTCGCCGTTGGGCCGGATGTTACCAGGTCTCCAGCCGTTGTTGTCTTTAATCCTGTGACCGCTGCGATATTGCCATGCGTCATCTTGGAAACCTCCTGATATTCGTCGGCATAGGCGATATACAATCTGCCCACATTTTCTCTTTCCTCCTGTCGTACGTTGTACAATTTTGTTCCCCTTTCCATGCTGCCACTGTAAATTCTGACAAAGGTGATCGGACCCTTCTGTTTATCGTGAACTACTTTGAACGCTCTCGCGGATAAATTTTTGTCGAAGCAACAGTAATACTGTGCATATTTATTTTCGTTGGGTGATGGCAAGTACAGGAGAACACTGTCCATCAACGGTTGTACACCTATATTTTTGTAAGAACTGCCCAAAAGTACAGGAACAGCACTCCTGCTTATAGTAGATCTGTATAGAGAATCGAGCAACATTTGTGGAGCAATGGTATCCAAAGATTCTTGCTCTATTATTATATCAGCCAATTTATCATCTATGCTGGACAATTTGTCTGTTAAACTTCTACGTTGCGCGATCGCCGTTTCCCATAAGCCCTTGTCCTCGTTTTCAGAAAGCTTTAATCTCGCGAACTGCATTCCCATGTCCTTTCTGTCGAAAATCATCTTTTCCATGGAAATTACATCTACGATTCCCTCTAGGACTCCCTTCTCTTTGATCGGGAATTGTGTGGGTAATACCTCTGTGTTCAATTTCGATCGAATGGACTTTAAACTCATGTCGAAGTTTGCATCAGCCCTGTCCATTTTATTTACATAAATAATCCTGGGTATATCGTACTTGTCAGCTTGTCTACAGACCGTCAATGTCTGAGCTTCGACGCCTGCACTCCCATCTAATATAACTACAGCCCCATCTAACACTCTGAGAGTTTGCTCGACTTCCATAGTGAAGTCGATGTGTCCTGGTGTATCGATTAGATTGATACGATGATTTTTCCATTGAAACGTCACAGCGGCGGAGGTTATCGTTATTCCACGCTGACGTTCTTGCTCCATGTAATCTGTCACCGTGTTTCCATGATGAACTTCTCCCATATGCTTAATAAGTCCAGAGTAGTATAACATTCTTTCCGTAGTGGTTGTCTTTCCTGCAACATCGTCATAATTAGAAACTTATAACAATTCCAAAATTAATTAGGTTATAATATGTTGAAATTTGTTAAACGAACCGGCATCGATGTGCGCCAAGATTCCGATGTTTCGAATTTTCGCCACATCTTGTTCTGCATGTTCTTTTTTTACGATCGTCGTTCCCTTCGACGCGTATCGTTTCTGAAACTTGCACCACGAAGTTTTTGCTAACCTAGACGTCAACATGTCTCCTAACCTATACGTTCATTCGAAGTTAAAGCGCAAAGCGGAACCACGTGCGAAGCACGGATGAGAGTTGACTAAGACTTCCGGATCTATTTGGAATCGAATAAGATGGACAAGTTGTATATGCAGTATTCTAAATTTATTTATCATGGAGTTCACGAGTTATTATATCTAGCTTTAATAGTGGTTTCATCGTAATAAGTGTTAAACTTTTTCCACTTCCTCCTCTGTAAGGGATGAAGTAAACCACCTCCAGGAGCCCTACGTTGCATCAATCCTAAAACGATGAAACTTAATATAGTTCTTCTTAAGTAAAAATTCAACAACAAATTTTTGTCTGATTAAATCATTGGTCTGTTCACCTGCGCTCTGTGCCATTAATATCATATCACCGATTCTTTTTTGCTGTATCTCACAAAGTCCTGTAATTCTACGTGGTAAAATGCAACCATCAGATCTGACGAATTGACTTAAGATAAGAACATCCTGTAAAATCAATTTAATTATCCAAACGTAAATTGAATCTTTTACACTATCATCAAAAGTTCTTACTGTATGTTTAATATCGAGACCCGAGGCACAAACGGGGCACGCTCCGTTTTTAGGCTTTAAGAATCGTTCGTCGCGTTTGTCTGTTTTTATCACGGCCTCGATAACTAAAGTGTTTCCTTCTTTTTTCTCGATAACTGCGAAATGAATTCGGAAAGCATAGGTTATGTACGTTCTCTCAACCGCCAGTGGATCTAACACTTCAATTAATATTTTTCTTTAATTTTACTCACTTTCCTTGAGATGTGTCGTCGCAGACAATGATATATTCCTATTCTGTGGTTTCGTAAGCGCACTTTTCCCTAATAATTGTACAACACGATACAATGTAGCCATTGTTACGGCATTCGAAGCAGGACGCTTCTGAAATTTAAAATCGATTATAAATTATTTCATATCGATCACGATTAGAATACATTTATGAAGGTGTAGAATATACATATTTTGTGCACGTATGTGCAGCGAGGCGATCACAAAACACCACCCTGAAATACCCACTTAACAGCTATTGTGCGCGGGTGACGCATACGGGTGCGTCATCAAACATTTACCGAAATCGTGTAACGTGGCGCCATCTCGTGTTTGGTGTAGGCCGAAACGTCGCAAATCAACATTTTGGGGACGTCGTTCCCGGTGTCGAAATCATGTAAGTGGCGAGATCTCGTGTTCGATGTTGGTACTGATCAACGACGTCCCCAGAATGCCAATTTTCGACGTTTCGGAAATCTTCAAACACGAGATGGCGCCACGTACACGATTTCGGCCAATCTATAACTCGTGATCGATAGTTAATAAACTATCGAGTTAGTCGATAATTATCGATAGTACCATCGATAGTTGTCTACCACTATGTCAGCGACGTGGCCGACAAAACATGGGAGCCGATGGAAGCTGTGTCGCATAGCGTAGCTTGAGTTATTGCAAGCCTACGATATGTCACGTGAAAAGATTTCTTTCCGACACTGTTCTTAACGATCTAGTCTTTCATCGAATTGTCCTGATTTATTTAGTCCCGTAAACCTTTTATTCCGTTGCAACATGGGGCTGTGCAAGTGTCCGAAACGAAGGGTGACAAATTTGTTTTGTTTTGAACACCGTGTCAATGTTTGCGAACATTGTATGGTCACAAATCATCCAAAGGTAATTACACTTTGCGCCGAATGAATTACTACGTACTGATAAATTTATCTTATAGCTCTATCAAACTGTGTACTATTTGCTTTTACTTCTAACAATGATTTTCAAACTTTTCAGTGTATCGTTCAGTCGTATATTTTGTGGCTGCATGACCACGATTATAATCCAGTTTGTGCATTATGCTCGGTGAACTTAAGCGAAGGAGATTGCGTTCGGTTAACATGCTATCACATGTTTCACTGGGCTTGCTTGGATAAATACGCCAGGGAATTACCAGCAACGACAGCACCCGCAGGATATACTTGCCCTACTTGCAAGGAAAGGATCTTCCCGGACTCGAAACTGGTATCACCTGTGGCGGATGTGCTGAGAGAAAAACTGGCTGGCGTAAACTGGGCACGAGCTGGATTAGGTTTACCTCTGGTACGCGTTTCAATTAACTGCACAAAAATGAACCCTAATATGTGTGGAATATTGATATGTTAACAAATATCTGGTTTTACAGCTCAGCGAAGACAGGGAGCAAAAGCCGGAGCAGGAGCATCAGCATCTGAGAGTAGAAACTACGTCGTATCAGACTCACACGCTGACAACTTCAACGCCTTCTTCGTCTACAGCTACGTCACGTTCCATTAGCAGCGTCAATTCAGTGCATAGCAACATAAATAACGTGCATTTAAACAATGAGAAGGTCGGGCCGCCCTATTCGATTGTAAATATCGTTTCGCCGATGAGCTTATCCCAACCTACGTCGAGGAAAGTCTGCGAGGCTTACGACGATCCGAAGGAGATATCGTTCGATCACGATGAAAATAAATACAGGAGAAAATCGCCCATCGAATGGTTCCTGAGGTGGTGGAAATTGATCGTCAGTCCGCCGACCCGGCGTAGAAACGCATCTGGACCGCTGTACAAGAGATACGTGGTGATAGGTCTTATGGGGATAATAGCTTTTATCGGAATACTGATTTTATTCTCCTGGCTCGGACGAATGGCCACGGATGGTGATCCGAGTTACGATCTTCGGGCGGATCCGAATATCATGGTCGACGACAATCCTGCTGGATTTTAATTCACTCCGAATTTCGAAACGGTGGAGCTAGAAGGGGAACTGTGGGAGTATGTTGTAATACCGTGTATGGCGTGTGCACGTCGTACTCGGAAGTAACGAGTCAAGTTTTGTAAAATAGCGAAATAATTATCGGCCGCTGTCGGGCGTATATAATATTCATCAGAAAGCAATTTTATTCTGAGATGATAATTAGCTTAAGGTACAGTGTACTGTTAGCCTTAATATCTGTTAATTTTTATGTAAAGTACACCTTAACGCTGTAAGCTGTGTATATCACTGTGCAAAGACTTACAAATTTACAAGAACCTTTCGTGTAATGATTATACAAATTGTTGGCTTTTTGTAATATTGTGCTAGCAGAAAGGAAAAGCGTGCTACCAGTTCCAATACAGCCAGCACCAATGATGTGCATTGCGTTGGAGTGAATTTACAGTTGCGATGTGATTTTAATGAAACACATATTATTTAATTATTTATATCATCGGAGTTGTTTTTAAATTGGAGTTATAGTTTACTTCGTGTCACTAACCGATCGATTTCTTTGATCAAAATTGAATATATCAAACATGCATATGCAGAAACATCTTTCGAAACGTATGTAGTAACAATTTTTACTGTAGGAAAATTGGCAGTAAAAAAAAAAATTCGAAAGTTCACTGTATTCTATTTATTCACGTGTGACGTGCCGAGTCGTGTTTGCAATTCAAATGAAAGCCTCGCGACTGATCCGAGAAGTATCTGCTGTTCATGAAATATTGATACCTCTTAACCGATCAAACTGGTCTGCAGCGTTAGTTTTATATTTTGAAAAATAATGAAAGCGAATCGTCGAGAGAACCGACCGCTCCAAGTTTTGTAACAAATAGAAATATACCGTATTTAAATAATTCTGAAATTTGTCTCACTCCTTAGGAATAACGCAGGCTCCGTGTACCTCCACAGAAATTTCGAAGAGCCACCTCAACTCGTAGGATAAGAGTGGGGAGGTTTGGCTTCCCTTCTTTTCATGTTCCATGCAGCCATTTGCGATCAGGACGAGAATAATATCGTATCCCTCCGTTTCGTTATACCTTTCGCGTGCTTGCTCTTGCGTTAAACCGTTGGTCGCTTTTCGCTCATGCGTGCTGGTCAAGTGATTTTACGGTGATTTTCGTTCCGTGGATCTATAGATCGTCAGGCTTCTAACGGAAGCGTCCATCTTTGTTAGCGTGTACAGCAGTCTTTAGAAACGGGGAATCCCAATTTTATTTTCTATCAGTCTCTACAATATCGAACGATTCACGGATAAGTATTTATTGTAATTTTACCACGGAATTTCATAGAAACGGATACAGTGTAAAGAAAAACGGAACATTCGTCTGTGAATCAAAAGGGCAGCGGTGTTCCTCGGGGTGTGTTGCCAACTACGCTCATCCTGCGTAGCTTCTCTAAAATGGGACCGCTGATGTCGATTGTGAACGGTGAATTAGTGAGATACATGAAAAGGTATTCTATGATAATCGCGGCTGATTTAACAGCATCGATTGGACTTTATCATTTATGGAAGAGGGGTTGCAACTATCTATTGCCAACTGCATCTTTATGTTGCATCGGTAAGAACGTAACGTTTAAGTCAAATCAATCACTGGTCATGAATAACGAACGAACAGTCTTCAAGAAATTAAAGGAATATTTTGTATACAAAAAGAATTACGAACGGATAATATAAGGGATATTCGTATCACGGAAAGCTTGGACATTCGCGCATCACACTATCACTTTACCTTTTTTTTTTTTTATCTACTTACCGGTGAACTGAGCTTATCAGAATGCGCCACCGACGCGAAATCGGATGATTCGAGGAAGTTAGATTACGCTGCTATTTAACTGTTCAATACATTCCAATTGCAAGCAACGAAATGTAAATGCGCGAAGGATTGTTAAACGTTGTAATGTCCACTTTAGATTCGATCGACGACCCATAGAATTAACGTTCAAAGAATCATTTTTCCAGGTGGCACTTACCTGTACTGTCGATTAATGTCTCGTAATGAGATATCCCCGAGACAAGCGATTATTATAACCGGCTGCGATTCGGGGCTGGGATACAGTCTGGCATTGCATTGCCGGCAGCTCGGGGCCACTGTGATCGCCAGCGTATTGCGAACCGATGGGCTCGGCGCTAAAATGCTCGAGAAAGAGGGTGCACTCGTTTACCACCTGGACGTCACAAAGATTGACAGTATTGAACATTTCACGGACTCCGTTCGAACGGTTTTAGTGCAGAAAGATTTGGGTAATGCACAATTCATCGGAACATCTACCTTTTATAGCCCGGTGCCCACTTGCTGCGGTGCCACTTTTGTGTACAATTGCGTATCATCTTTTCCCGCGCGTCAAAGAGAGGGTAGACACGATTAAGATAGAAGACGATACGCCTTTTTAATAGGGAGAGGCACCGATGATTGCTGAAGCGATCCCCAAGAACGTTTTCTTCTACGAAAATGCTGGTTAAGGCTTCGTTTTTGAATTATTCACGAAAAACCCTGACCAATCTGAGCGAGCGCTCTGATTTTCAGGCCAGCATTTCCGTAGAGGAAACTGTTGGTCGGAATCACTGCAGCGATCGCCCTTTAAAAATATTGACATTCAGTAGCCGTACACTCTGTACAGTATCACTGAATCATCGGATGACACGCAAAGATGATAACGATACGTTGGTAATGCAACAAATGGGTACCCGGCTCGATAAGTTCCAAAAGTCCAGACTTAAACGGTTCTACAAATAGGAACACGATGGAACGCTGTTTTCCTTTTCAGTCTTGCAGTGTCTAATCAATAACTCGGCGGTAATGATATTTGGCGAGTTCGAATGGCAAACGGACGATCAGATCAAAAGTCAAGTGGAGGTGAACTTTTTGGGCGCAATGAGAATCACACGACAACTGATGCCGATGATTCGCGGACACTCCGGTCGAATAATCGTGATCTCGAGCCACTGTAGCATTCAACCGCTTCCCGGGGTGGCGGCTTACAGCGCAGCGAAGACCGCTGTCACCGCTTGGGCCACCGCCATCAGGGTGGAGCTGAAGAAATACGGCATCGAGGTCGTTTGCTTTATACCTGGTTCGTATCTAACAAGGATCAGCGCATCGAAACGTTTCCACAGAAGCAGGACAGTTTTATAAAAATATTGTCCCCCGAAGCAAGCTATTCGAATGGCTTCTCCGGTTCATAGAAGCTTCATCGATATCGAGTAACTCCAAAATGTAATCGATCGGCTTGAGAAAATCCAATTTAATCCAACGCCGAATCGATAGATCTTCGAATCGACTTCTGTCTGAACTTGCTAAATTAATAGAAACAGTTAACTTTGCTCTGCGTTACGGCGTATCATCGCGAAGCTCGATTCGACGAGGAAAAGTAACTGTTTTCACCCTACTTTTATAATACTTTCCTGCGGCGTAGTCTGATGAAAGTTGAAACGCGATTTGTTTATTCTACATGGTCGCCCAGGCTCTTTCGTAAGGCAGAGCAGCATACTGGCACGGCAGGCTGAACACTTCGACGCGATGCGGAGGTCGATGTCCGAGGAGTCAAAAACCTTTTACGGCGATTACTTTGCCAGATACTCGCAGTACTTCGCGTCCGTGGCGCAGGGCGGCGGTATAGAAAAATTAGAGGATCCTGGTATCTACGAGGTATTCGAAGGGGCTCTCCTCGACAAATATCCGGCGGCACTTTACAAGTACGTCCATCGAAGACTTCAACCCTAAAATAATGTTTCATCGACAAATCTATTATTAAAAAAACGATGCCGTCAACTTTTACTACGGCTTGTTTTTTTTTTAATTTCTAAACACGTTAACACTAGATTTACAGGACCTGTCGGTTTGTCCGGTTTCGGATTCAATGTTTCCAGTCGCAGAAGTTGTATATTACTTTTTAAGCAACGCGCATTCACTTTGATCGATGCGATAATATCTGCGCACGTCCTAATTCATTTCTCCTGGGTGCCCAATCATTTCAAACACTTGTTCAAGTCGACGTAGAATTGAGGCCCGTAAATCTAGTGTCGAATGATGTTTCGCCATTAAACAGACAATAATACTAATAGTAATAACAGCGATATTAATACAATTTCGTAGAAGTTTAAAATGATGCTAGAAATACAGAGCATAATGCACAGACTGTTTCATAAACGAAATATTAGTAGAAGTTTAATGTAATTTCGTTTAAAATGATACCTTGGCTTCTATGGTATAATTTCGCGTAGATAATCGAAATCGTGATTTCTCGAGCGAACCTCAGCGACGACTGAATCGTTGCCGGGCGCACAAACTATTATCGAGTCAACTTAGAAGCATCTCGATCGTTGATCAAGATACGGTTCCCCTTACAATAACGATACGTAATTTGTTTCACTCGTCAGACGAACACCTGCGTCGGTAACACCTGAGCCCTGATCAACGAACGGGATCGATCGTCTGAACAGCCATCAGATGTATTTATTAATCCACGTTAGGCTTTATCTACGCGCGACTTTAAGCGAATCTGTTTGAACATTGATTTAGAAACGAGCCATGGAGGTATCTCGTTTATCACACCTTGTTCTCGATCACGCCGACCTGTTTGAGAGACACGCTGGTCCTCCGATTCGTGCAAGGACCGTCGTGGACGAAAAGGGATGTTTAACGAACGCTAGACAGACCACAATAGTTTCCGTGAAACGGGAACGACAAGTACTTCGACGTCTGTCGATTTGGACATTTTAAACAGGCGACTTCGACGCTTTTGCGAATAGGTAGGCAAAAGGATGGATGAGATCTGCTTTTAACGTAAAGCAAGTGGTAAATTCGTGGACCGCATGCTGAAATGAATAAATCGTTTCTTAATTTGCTTGGACATTTTTTTTTTAGTAAACCCTACCTCTTCGCTACCCTGTGCTAGATTATAAGCAAGAACAATTGTAGAAAGTAAATGAATTTACAGAAGAGTTTTAAGAGAGAACAAAAAGTTGTATTTGATTATTCCAAAGTAAACATACCGAAGGTATCTAATTAAATCCCAATTTAATTAAATACAGAAGAGTTTGCAATTGAATCATTCCCTTGATCTGTCTGCGTTTAATATCAGGATTCGTGTCAGCAGACATCCGATAACACGTAACTAATGATTACTCGAAGGAAAAAGTAAACGAACCGCGAAAAGGGTGAAAACTCATCTTCCAAACTGTTCCACCTGCGGGCCGATATAGTCGTGATCATCGCGGGATGATTCGGTTCATCGAGATTTTATCGATAATCCCGTCGGCGGACACACTTTTCTAATGAAGCAGGTGTGCGACTGAAGTGTTTTTGATGTCGTCAGTGATAATAGATTTTGGCGCACGTGGCTCGATCGTAGATAGGGCCATCAATAAATACCCGGCCACGGGCCCGGTGATCTTCAGTTGTTTTCGAACGCAAAACATACAGCATACACCAAAAAATGGCATTCATCACCTACGGTATGTACCATCGATTAGTATCATTCAGAATCTCTGAATTTTCTAATACAAAAATACATCGATATTTCATTAGTTAGACAAGAATATTTCATTAAACGCCATTCGCACTATTCCGTACTATTCAGTGTTCTATAAATGATTAATTTTAAGCGAATATGTATAGAATTGTTTTCAGCCCCATGCCATTTTTTCAATTGTTTAACTATCAGGGCGTTTCATTGATTTCCAAATTTCATGCTAGAAGGCAGTAGCTTTTCCTGTCGCGCGATCTTGCCGGAATTCACGGAAATGTGTTCCCTCGTGATTTCAGCTTACATCCTCGCGGCGGTGTTCATCGCCGACTCCATGGGGGCCACGTACCTGTCCTGCAACGGCAAACCGAGTCCAACCAACGTTAAGATTAAGGGATGCGACACTCTGCCGTGCAACCTGAAGAGAGGATCCGTCGCTGAGGCAGCCGTGGACTTTGTCGTCAGTAAGTGGAACATCCTATCAAACATAAAATAACGGCATAGAATGAATAAAGATCGCATGAATCCTTGAAGAATTGATATGATTGCCTCTGGGGATAAATCCAGCGAACATTGAACGCATTTGATTATACGTTACAGACATGAACACCAAAACTCTGAAGCCACAAGTCGATGTCCAGCTCGGCAACATCCATATGCCCTACCCTCTTCCCGAACAGAACGCCTGCAGGAGTCTTGCGAAGGGGCAATGCCCATTGGTAAAAGGAGATAAGGCCACCTACAGCTTGAAAATGCCCGTCGAGAAGGCGTACCCCAAAGTCTCCATGACCATTCAACTCTCCCTGGTTGACGAGCACAACAACGTTCAAATGTGCATGAGGGTCCCGGCCAAAGTTATCGATTGAACCATTTAATGGATGAAAATTGGAATTTCTTTGCACCTTGACGACATTGTTATGCTGTATAAATTATTATTCGGATAAAATATAATTTAATCAATGAAGAAACGCAGGTCGCGGTTTCATCGTTCCTCCTCAACCATCCCATATCCTTTCGTTAAACTTTAAACGAGAGCAGTTCTACGTGCTGGCGCAGATAGCGATAAGGGAAGTTTAATCATCGGACGGTCGAGCTTTCTGATTAGGATTTTAAGTTGACATTTTATGACACTTTTATAGTGGTCGAGATTTATTTCAAAAGTTATTTATTTGCAAGTTTAAGCGATGCAGTTAACATTCGTGGAACGAGACGTATGTTTGCCAGAGAAAGGGGCGAGATGAAAATCCAAGGGGTTCGGGCGTATGCCTGACCCACATCCCTGCACAACGATCGACCCGGTCGCATCGCTCTGAAAGACGTCTAGCGAGATCTTTGAGTCACGTTTCTACGTCAGACAGTTATTAAGCGTGTCAAATAGTGTTACGCTTAGTACTATTAAATAGTATAATTTTATCATCTACAGATAAGCATGGACTTTGAGTGAATCGTTTATAAATTTGTCAACTGGCCCGATTGGCCGCATTCCGTCCCTGACATTATTCCCCCGGAACGACGTCCCCGCGAACGAACTTTCCATCAGCCCGTCCGACAGAATAGAAACGGTTCTTGTGTCGAATGTACGTGGGCGTGCGCAAACATACGCGGCTATCGTGGACAAGAGAGTTCCTGTACACGGTCGTTTCCGTTCTGTAGCCATCGCTGGTTCCGTTCGAGGCGAGCAGACCGGTGGAAAGGGAATAGGAGCGCAAAATGGATTTGCCGACCCACGCAAGACTGCACGGTCCTCGCATTTTCTTCGCCGTACATATTTCTTTTTCCCTCTGCGTTCTTTCCTATCCAGACGCCTCCCCCCTGTGCCTTCTACCTTCTGGAACGCGTACGTAATAACGATTCAGGAGCTGACCGTGCCCCGCATATGAAAATCGGCCCGAAAACGTCAGTACATTAGTTTGAATAATGCATCAATCCAATTACCTTTCTCCGCTTTGCCGCCAATCATTCGAAACATCGATTATCGATTTTGTCGATCGATATAACCGTTCGAAGGCGCGAGTGTGCGCAGTAAGTTGGCGCGCTTTCGCGCCGAGCGAAATTCGTAAGGAGTGCACGGCTTTTGACCGCGCTTAACTAAGCGAGATAAGCGAGGGCAAAACTGTGCAGTAAGGTTAATTCTCGTTAACTTAAAGCGTATCACCCATCGTCGCGAGAGAAAGGGAGATAGCGGATCGTAACGATTCTCTCCGACTGGCACCCTAACCTCTATCTCGTAAATTCGTTTATTAAGCTCGCGTACAAGCGGGTACGTGTGTATAGAGGGACGTTCGCCCGGAAGCGCTTTAAGGAAATTCATAATCGCTTTTTTCAATGGGCAATGAACGATAATGCCTCGAATACCAGTTTCCGTTGACGTATCCTACCGAGGGACGAAGAAAAGTATAGCAATTTGAAAAGGAAGAAACATAGCGTCGCTCGCTCGAGGACAGGATAGAATGAAAGAGGATAACGTGTCACCGTGAAAAGGTGGCAGGGGGAGTTAGCGTATTGTAATTATCGAGGGAGCGAGTGAAAGGGACTTGTATCGGTTGCCCAAAGTGGTGGGGCACGATTGTGATGAGGCGGGTGCCTTCGTGCCGCTCGTAAACTCGTACCTCCTCGTAGTAACGTGTAGTACGAAAAGAAGCTTCGTGCCGTGACGTCAGGACGGTATTTTGGTACGACGACGTGAAGCATTCGTTTGCGAAATCGTACTTTCACGACCGATCGCATATCGTTCCGGTGGAAGTGAGCGTGTTCAGATCCGGCGCGGGTGTTCTCCGATTGAATCAGTGTCGTGCATTGCCCGTTGGATACCTTGTAGTCATCATCGCAAGTGCGGCGTGTGCAGCAGGTAGTCGGAACAACGACCGACGGCCATCATTGTTGTCAAGATGGCGTCGAAGGGGAAGCTGGCATCCGAGGTCAGTAACTTTTTTTTTACCTACTTTGTACACATTTGACATGGGTTCGATGACGATGTAAACATATAAGGATGGTCGAATGAAGAATGCTCGATTGGAGCGTGACACGCGCGGACCCTTTGCGTTATCGATCGCTTTATTGAATTCATGATCGTTGTTAATTATGCGTTCGCGCGCTTAGTTCGACGGCAGGCCACGCGTCGTGGGTACGCAGGAACGTCATACCGTCCGATAAACCACGCCCAGGAGTGTCCGCTTCTGTGGAATTTCTGATCGATTCTCTTTATTGATTCACGATCATTTGTTTTGAGAAAACGCGGGTACTGAAATCAAAATTTGACGTACAGTTGTGCTTCCATTGTTTAGTATGCTATTGTCTCGTTAACTAGCTGATATTAGGCGTCGCGCCAGAAAAATATTGTATGCCTGTAATTGTATCTGCGAGGAATGATTTCTCATGCACGGTAAAGGAAATACGATCTGACCGTGAAATCAAACAATCCTTGGATCGACTCGAGTTTCTCATTTTATTTCTCTCTCTTTCCGACTCGATATCTCGGCAAACGTAGTGCACATGTGACTTTAAATATGTATGCAATATCTGTTGTTTCGTCGTTAAGGATCTTGTTGGCACACGTTAAGCGGTCAATCAATTGCAGATGTCGGAAGCATAAATAACATCACCCGCGGCTATTTCGTATCGGATTTTCTAGTTGTGTACGATGTTGTAAGCCACTGTATCACGGATGGGGTAATTTATTTACGGCAGTAGAAAAAATATACATTATGGGGGGGGGGGGGACAGTTATATGTATGTAATTTCGATGGGCTCAATTGGTTGCGGTGACATTACTTAGCTATCAACTGATGAAGTGAAAGTGCTCGGAGGCTATACTCTTCCACAGTTTGTATTTACACAGTATTGTTCCATTAGCAAGTACTTAACGCACACGCTTACGCCCCGAGCCATTAATATAGCCCCCTTTTGAAACAAAATCACAAATACCGATACGGGAAATTCTTGGATTATCCGGGCGGTAAATTATTTTCTACATTTCTCGATTATTCAGTGAAGCTATTCGCGATAACGTAAATGAATCGTTAACTATGTTTAAAAACATTCCCACGGTAAAAACGTTGAAAGTTGCCAAGCTCTGTTACGTAGATCTGTGTCAGGGTCTAGGTACATGTGATAGAGCAGTTGTCTCACAGGATAACGTAAAGTAACAGGCAACAAAATCCCACAGAATATCATGCGACCTTCTGTCCGCTCATTAAACTCTGACCACTGAACAGAGATGGAAACATTTCGGCCAACGTCGTTTTTTATTGAGGTCGTATCGCGGTTGCGTTCTTTTATCAGCAAATTAGATAATAATTACGCTGTTTTTTTCTCTCGTACTGATGATATAACTCGGTTATCATCATCCGAAATACATGCAAAGAATATGTTGGAGAAATTAGATATTCTACTTTCTTTACACAACTTCTTTCTATGGTATATTTTAGTAGGTGAATAAATTTTCATTCACTTTGGTTTGGCCCGGGCGGACTGCCATCTTCGAGCATGAAAAGTAGTTCTTATCTTTATGTAGCGCGATGTTTGACCCCGATTTCGAGGATCTATACCAAAATCGTCCATACAATCAAAGCTGTAACAATGAAAGCTTCGGAAATGGCAGCAACAAAATGCTGATTAGCTTCACAAGTCGTATTGTCCTCCAATCCCGAACAAAAATGGGTAATACAAAACCCGCGATTGAAATCATTTCTCTCATTAAAATTTATGCTTGTACAATTGCTTCCTTAATCATCTTGGTTGGATTTGTCGACGGTCGTTGATCCGCTTTGATCGAGTCCATTTTCTGTATTGTTGCAGGGACGATATATAATTATCCTCAATTGCTTTTTATAACTAAACTTCATCCCTCTGTTGGAATATCGATTATATTTAATAATATTGTTTAAATTGGAAGTAGCGCAAATACGCCTCTCTGCAAGCGTTTTACAAAACAGCCGCAAGATGGCAGGAGATGGTCATGAGGAGCGTAATGCAATAACTTCTGACACGTTGGTCCGTCGCTTCTCTCCTCCTTTTTTTTCCTCATTCCTCGGATGCCCCTCTTTGTCGTTCTCGCCTCACCTTCGACGCTAATTTGAACGATACGGTTCGTGCTTATTATCACTAAATTAGCCATTATGTCGTTATTTTAACGAGTTGATGTGTGTCAGGGGACCGTGCACACGCTTCCAGTGTGTCCACTGTATTTCCTCGTTCAATTTCTCTTCTACTTGTTCGGCATCGCGGTCATCGCATGACCACTCTTTGAACGATGTTCCTACCGATTGTCCGTGATTACGCTGCCACATAATTCATTAGTTCTATATTATTTTTTGTTTAATGCCTACAGTACGGCAATTTTGTGTATCATTAATAAGGTTTTTATATAGCTCTCGTTGCGGCAGGTTTGGCTCGATCAGTGATCAGACGTCGAAATTGTTACACGGATTCGTTTTAATTGTTACTATATATTTTTATCTTTGCACAAGCATGATTGTGTACATCGCAGGAGTTTATTTCCGCTCCACCATCAACTTGAGAAATAGGCAAAAGGTGGGTCGACTGGGGGATTTGATGCATCGTGGAAACTGCATCGTGATACATTTTGCTCCCGAAACGATACATAAATTCTCACGTATAACGTACAAACGCGATTTGCTCCGATATAAATGTTTCTCGTTTAACCGAAATCAGATACCTCCGATACTTTATATACAGTACAGGCTGCTTACGCTCAATATTAATCACTGTCCAATGGAAAAGCCAATATTTCGCGACCTAAAATTTTCCCTACATGTCTCTACCCTTAACTCCTCCAACCATACCGATACAATTCCAAACGTATCGACCTTAAATCTTGCGAAGGAGCATTATCACTACCACGCCTCCCAGATTCGTTTTACGAGCTGGCTGCCTTTTTGCGGAAGAAACGTGGCCGCTATATTCCACGGGCAAACGTGCCCTGTGGGAGCGTGGACACGATTTTATCAGCCATCCAACGCGCCCCGTGGGATATTTTCGCGGGTGGAATTTTCGACGGATTCGAGGTCAGACCCGTGACAGTGAAGCGGCTAGATTCGTCTCGCGAGATCTGGCTCGATCCAGCTGTTTTAATGGTGAACTTCCGCGAGACGACGAGAACATCGGAGGGGTCAGCCCACGCGACTCGGGGGCCATAATTCCTGGGAAGGAAACCGCCCTGTGTATTGGCCCTTTTAAATTCCTTTACCGCCTAATTCACCGCCGCGCGTCCGTGCGCGCCAGAGGCTGCCTCCTTGATTATTTAAATGCCGTGGCGCGTTGCTTTCCTTCTTCAGCGGGCCCCTTCATGTTCGCGACGATTCCTGTGCCCCTCGTTGCGCAACAAAACGGCACCTGATTGGGGGAAAATGGAAGAATTAGTACAATGCCACTTTATGGTTCTCCATGCAATTATACTACTATTATGGACTATTTGACTATTGTTGGTTAAACTATTTCTTTCATGGGATTCAATATAATAAATTTATGGCTGCCTCGAAGGACTTCCGATTATGATAGTATAGAATAACAAGTTCCACCATGGACTGTATTTAAGCCTATTCTTTAGACGATCCTTATTTTACTGGCCTCATTCAACAATTCATGATTCAGCAACTCTTAAAGGGCGATACATTTCTAGAATCGTGCTAATAATCATTTCAGTCCGTTCGCTTCAACGTTGTACGACGCGACCATGGTATAATATTAAAGAGACGACGACGCTGACTAAATTAAGCAGAATAATTCGCATTTCGCTTAGGACGCTGGAACGACAATTGGGTCGTATAAGCCGCGAACGTACTCGAGCCAGCAAAATTCTCCGTTTGTATATGCTGATGCACCTTATTTCCACAAACGGCGCATTATTGTGCCCCGCGTGTGCGCGCGTGGTGCTGCATTCATGCGACGTGCTCCACCCGATATCGCGTCCACTGATAACGGCTTATTCACCGATAAAAATTACGTAACGCCGACACGCGAAAATGTGTACACGTACGCGAGCACGTTAATGGGTTTAACTTTAATTAAGAGCCCCTCGAAAATTGTTGCTGACCTTCGATGCGTCGGGGCGGCGCAACGCGGTCTGGCTTAACTTCGAAAAACTTCATGCACGCCTCGAGGGCGTTAGCAACAATTTATTGCATACAGGTATATTTGTAAACATGTTTCCTAGCGTAAGGGGTGTAGCAGATAATATACATAGAAGAGAATAGGACTTGAAATAGAGCAACGAGAAAAATTATACAGTATAAAGGGAAAATTGGTAGGTATATTTCAAACACAAATTCTGAAGAGTTAGAACCGTGCAACGGAAAGCAAATAGAGAATATCTAACAGAGGAATTGTGACAACAACTTTTCCCATGAAACGCGGCCAAATGAATGGATTCTAATTTGCGGTGATCAGCATAGTGCGACCGGAATTCGTTAGTTTTCACGGAGCTTTTATCGTACGATTATCAGGACCGTTTTGGCGAATTCACGACACGGCCCGGGTGGTCGCTTTTACCGGACGGACGATGGAATTATTCATAAAATAGAGACGTGAGGGCCGAGTTCGCTAAATTTAGTGGAGCTTTCTGACGCCGTTGCTAATTCCATTCACTGCTGACCTTTCGTATTAAGCGTGAGATTCGGTAATCCCCCTGGACAATGTCGTTACGTCGCTGCAGTACATAAATTTTGCTTTCTACTTAGCAAGCGTCGAAAGTTTCCAACGAAATCCGAGAACCAAATTCACCCTATCTGTCGCCTCCCAAAAAAAAAGGGGGCAAATTCAAGAACAAGAGAAAAGTATAAAAATACTGTTTTCTGCAGTCTCGAAAACGCGTGTCCATCGAGGCGTGTCGTCACCCTAGCGCGCTAATTATGCAGGAGCACCCCTCGTTGACGATGCGCAGCCATCAGCCCGTTGCTACTTTGACGGGCGTACGCACGCACGTCATAGCCGGCGAGTGGCACGCGTTTCGCTCCGTTTGTTTGCCCGTCCGTTGTCATCGAGTGGCGTCACGCCGAGGGGGATACTGAAGGCGGCTTGACATTCTCGAGTTTACTCGCGTTGGTAGTTCTTGTTCCTGGAGAATATGTACTACCGTCGGCCTGACCTGTACAGGGTGTCCGGCTACGTTTGGGCAGAAATGAAACAAGCCAAAATAATTCTATGGGCTAAGAGAAGAGGAATACATAGAATGAATGTCTTTTTCTTTCCGTTTGAGGCTTCGTTCTGCGGGAAAGTTGAATTTGAAAATTCATCGATTGCAACCGGGTGCAACCGGAAATCACGGCGAAACCGAACGGAGGCCGATTCTTCATGACAAAATGCGTCGAAACGAAAGAATAGAATGTTTCTGTACGACGCTTCGTTCTCAAGAAGATTGAGCCTTAAGGTAGCCAGTTTTAGTAGACTGCGGCTACTCGAGTGCACGGATACTTGGCGAATCTTGAAATTTAATTTTCTCAGAATCGAAGCGTGGTATGAAAAAAAATTGTATTCTTTGTTTTCCACGCATTTTGACACGAAGAATCGCCTTCTTTCAGGTTTCGCCACAACTTCCAGTTGTACCAGGTAGTAACTTTGTCAATACAAATACGCTCAACGACATCTGAATCTTAATTTTCTCGAAATCGAAGAAAATTTGTTCCATTTCTCTCTGAACACTCTGTATTATCGCGAAGCAGCTACCAGGGCACGGATTACGTCGCTTTCGTGACACCCTGTGACGTTCATGGTGCGTCGATATTTTCGCATTCGCGAATGAGAATGCATTTGGTGGTGGTTCGGTGTCTTGGGGGGTTGTTCAAAGGGTTTTCGACGATGATTGGCGTGATTTACGATTGATCGGGGTATTTACAATGATAATTGGAGAAATTGCATTACTTTTATATCAGGTAGTTAGCTGCAGCGTAACTGAAATATCATTATGGAAGAGTCCCTATCATTTTCTCATAGTGTAACACATCAACCGTGTTTCATCAATTTGACACGAGTCGATTGGTAGCACGGGATGCGTACACGAATTCACTGGATCGTGGCAGCGCCTTCGTTCTCTTCCTATTTGCGTTCCGTGATCACTTTCCCCCCGGAGATCCTGCTGACAATGCGTCGTGATTGCAGCAGATACGAGAAGAATGATCGTAGCAAAATCCGGGCTGATTTTATTGTTCGTCGGTGGACACGCGAGGAATATAACGACGCGTATTGTGACTTTCGGCGTCGGCCGATGAGTCGCAGCATCTGCTGCGAATAATAATCGACCGCGATTATCCACGAATTATCCACGGAGAACGATTTTTAATACAGATTATCGCGGTATGAAATTTTATATACAGTATTTATTCGTGGATGTTATGTCACGGATCTTCTTCGACGAGTGGCCCGGAGGGTGTGGTTTGTTAAAAAAAAAACTTGGAGCATAGTTAGAAGCGGGGTAGAAATATTCAAAGAATTCGCCGCTTGTAATTTGTTTCCTCCGCTTACCCCTTGATAACGTCGTCGAAGTTATTAAAGTCGTATCGTGTTCGCCCCGAAGGAAATCCGGCTGGGTCGGGATCAAAGTTTTTCAAGCTGTTCCCTCGCTGAACCTTGTATAAAAGTATCAAATCTATATCCGAGAAGGAAATAACTAACACCGTATATTCATTGAGAAGGTAAAAGAAATTACACAAGTCTCGAGAATAATTAACAATATGTCTCTAATTCATTTCTTCTTTTTCGATGAAGGAACTTTAATAGGCCCAATTATCGTTTCAAATTTACCAGCCAGATTTCACTGGCGATCAGAAAGAGTCTCCCACTTAAGACGGCTGAAGGGGGATGATTTTCGTTCGAAAGGATGAAACGTGCGTTTCGGCCACGTGGAAATTTCATTGGACAGAGCCGGTTGGTCCGCGTCTGGACAAGCTTGACCGCAACGCATAACAAATTGGCTGGCTTTGCAGATCAAGTGTGAAAAGCGCCGGACCAAGTTCAGCGGGACGTGATCATCGATTATTCTAAACGTTAATCCATGCCCCCGTGGGGGGCGTTCCCGACTCGAGATTATTTCCTGAACGACGCGACCCCGTTTTCTCCCCGGGGGGGAATTTACACGTAGACGCGGATTTAATTGGAATAAATTTGTTTTTTCGAGGCGCCGATCGATGGACGCTGTGGTCCGTTTGGATGGAAAATCTATTTCTCTCCTTGCGTCGGAGTTCTTCATTATAAAGCATCGAACTAGGCAGCATTCCAAGCAGAGGTGTCGCACTTTGTATTCAGGTAATCACATTTCTCGCGCGAGTCCCGATCTTTATTCGAACTTGGTAAAAACAGGATTCTAGCAATTTTCATGAAATAGGGTCAAAATGAAAATCCACGTCTGATGTTACGCAAATTAATGTAAATGTAGCTATTGTAGTTCTTTCATCTAACATTTTATTATGGATGGCCTTTCCGTTTGAAAGAAGTTTTTCATTTTAACTTTCCTTCACTCGCCTTTCGGCTAATCTCTCTAAAAAAAAAAAGATAACACTTCGAACGTTTTGCTCTTTTCTTTGCCGCCGAACGGATGCTCTGCAAAGATGTCACAGTGATTTTAATTAAAACTCGACCTCCCGTCTATCGGAGTCGGCAATTATTCGAGATAATTGAACCGTCGATATATGCAACAGAAGCGAAGGGAATGAAAAACAGACGATTAAATCGAACGCAAATAGACACACCAATGACCATTCTATTGAACGTTGGAAACAAAAGTGGAGAAGGTGAAAGCGTGATTGGAGAACATTTGGGGGGAGAGGTCAATCGATTTCCCTGAAAATTGCACTATTCGCGGGATCCTTGTGCTGCGAAATTGGATAAACTGCGCTTCTAGAAAAACAAGTTGTACCGTATCCTTGCATTTTCTATGTTTTTACACGATGATCAAGTCGCTCCGCGATTTTTGTTAGTTTTAAAGATACGAATAACAAGATAGGAACTATTCGTGCATCGAATACTATAGTTGATCGAGTTTATTATTTAATTTCATTCGGTGGCTCATTACACTGAAATAAAAGTGCTCTCTACAAAAGGTACTTGTAGCATAGTAAAGTACTCGCACGGAGATGAGGTGAGTAAAGAGTCTTCTTAGATAAGTGATTAGAGTGTCTGATTGCTAATTCAAGGGTCCCGGGGACTCGACCTTCCTCGTAGTATGTCATAGAATTTTTCTTCTGAAATTAATATTCGAAAATTGCCTGAAGAATCGAATTGTTCGTTTATCTTCGACCAACTGCGCGACGCAATCATCATTTACTCTGTAACTAATTAGTTTACCTCAATTTTCTTTACCCTCAAATCTGCCTAATATTTTTGTAACAAAGAAAAGTTCATTTTTATTAAAAAGAAATAGTCTATCTAGCAGACAAACCGATTGCCCACGTTTCCATGTCGGGAATTATCGAAAAACCATACGGAATACCGTACAAGAGCGTACGATACAGTTTCCGCGTGTTCATAGGATCAGCTGATCCGCTGTTTCACGTGTAACATATTTTACCTGGTCGTAAATTTTCCCTTTAATCCCGTTGCTTTTCAGCGCGGCAAACTCTCAACACAGAATTCGCCCCAGCCTCCCTTTCTTTTTCCATTTTCTTGTTTGCTATTCTTCATTCTTCGTCATCGATGAATAAATGTTAGTAATCGATATCGCATTTCATCGTGATACTAATTATAAAGCCGCCGCTTTATTTACCGTTACGGATCGAAGGAAGCGGCAGTGGAATTTGAAAAGGCAAGGCGTGTTCAGGTGCAAATTCAGATTTATTCCCGTTCTTCCTTGGCCCCGCTTCTTCTCGTTTCTTACATGTTTCAATGAACACGTTCCTCGTGACTTCGACCATCGTTTTTAGGATTCTTCCACAGTCGGGATTTCGTTCTGATTTCATTGCCTCCCGGTGAATTATTCCTCGATCCTCTGCTCCATCGTAGAATCGTTTGGAAGGAAAAGAAGTTACATGACAAAGTTGACGCGTGTTCAGAGCTTTCTTTAAAATACTAAAATTCCTCGGCTAGCGTAACTAGAAATTATTTATTATTATTTAATATAAATTCGTTGATCGTGCATTCGGAGTTCATTCTCGTAGAGTATTTCTATACGTATAAGCAGTTTATCGTTCGGTATTTTTCATTCTGTCAAGCAGCGCGTTATTAAGGGCAAGAAAAAGGAGCGCATGGTGGTTATCTACGACCAAATTTCTCCGCTGCTTTCCTTCTCGCAACCAAGATTGTAGCTCAGTCGGCTGATATATTTTTTTTACACGCCATTGCATACGTAATTGAATCGCGCGCGACACGGCGGCGAAGGGAGGCACGGAAGCGGATTAACCCCGTTTCCAAAGTATCCGTGCACCCTATTATTTGTCGTGCGAAAGATAAATTAAATTTAGCCTTCATCTTCCGTTATGTCTTTGATCCTCGCGCGTTCGCATCGTTTCATTCGATTGTCATTTTCCGGCTAATCGATCGGCCCCCTTCAGCGAGCGGCCCTCGACGTAACAAGCCTTACTTGTCAACAAATTCCCGATGCAGCAGCCCCGGCCTGGCCTATGCGCCGAACCCCTCCAGCAATGGCCACTTCGATCAGTCGCCAGCTCCAATTACAAGTTCGTCGTGCGTGGAAGCCATGATCGGGGCTACGGAAATCGGGACCCGGTTTTCACAGCCTCCGGGGTTACCGACCGACGCCTCCGATGGGAAGGTGAAACGAATCAGTCGAGCAAGTCTGGTAACAATGGTAGAAAGAGAATGGAAGAAAAGGGATTGATAATTAGAAACTGGAGATAGTCCGCGAGAAATTAATGGGGCTCGATGGAACAGGGGGGTGGAAGCGAGTTAAGGGGGTTTTACGATTAGGTTTCCCTTTAAACGGATGTCGCAGTACCGCAGACGATATAATGCAGTTGTAATCATAATTGAACGCATCCGAGTTACTCGACGCTCGGTACACGCCTCGTCAACGCTCCTTCCCTTGCCGCCGTCGACTCGAACCATGTTTCCCTCCCTTGCACGTTCCTCCTGCCTCCCCGCTAGTCATCGACGATCCCAATCGGAATCGCGCCAGGTGTGAAAATCGTGAAACGATAAAAGGTGTTCTTACTTGGGACCCGGGTAAAAGGACGCAGAGAGACGTTGGAAAGGGGGATGGAAGAAAAAGCGAGACGGATCGAGGAAGGCGGCGAGCATCGGCGTGCGAGAACGTAGATAAAGGGGTGAGGGTATTTTCTAGGGGTGGTACAGTCGCTACGCCGGTGGGGGCAGGAGGAAGGGTGGGGATAAAGCCCCGCAGTGCGGCGCGGTCGATACAACCCCCGCCGCTGTGTGCGCTCACCCCGACCCCCTTTTCCGATTTCGCCGATGCAAACCCTTTCTTGCTCCATCTTCGCTCTCCCGCCTCGTTCCTCCGATTCCATTTTCCTTTTTCAATGCAAGATCCTCTCCGTCGTGCCAGCAGATGACACTGTCATCGTTCCTCCCCTAGTTCTCGCCGGGGGTTGTTCGGCGGCGAAGGGGTGCAGGCTGATTAACGCGAGCGCCATCTGGGCGATCTTATGCACGTTGGCCGTTGCACCGTGGCACGGGAAAGAAGGTCGAAACGATTCGAGAGTCCCTGTGACCGACTAAGTTGGAACGCCACCCTTGCTACCCCTTCCGATTGTCATTCTTTCTCTCTCTTTTTCTTTTAATCGCGGGTTGTTTTTTCCCTTTTTGTTCGTTGTTCGTTTCCCTTTGCTGGATATTACAGAAGCTTCTGGTGCTGCGAAGTCGACGCGATTGCAATGGGGTGGCAGATTCACCTACGATCGAGGGTTTAAAAGGACAGGGATAAACGGAGATATGGGCTATTCTCGCCGGGTTATCGATATCCGTGGACGGTCGCCGCTATTAATGGCACGCTGGAGGGTGGAAGGAGCTGTCGCGGCGACTGTTTGAATAAATTGGCCCGTTTGGTCGTGACCCGAATGCGCGTAGGGGTCGAATTTCGATTCCAGGCCTCGGCGAGTCGTCGCTCTTCTCTGTCGGTTAATTAACCCTTGGGAACGAAGGGCGAGAGAATATCAAAGGTCCGCGAAATCGGTGCGAATCGAGGGCCTCCGATCCACGAAATCGCGGCATCGATAGCCCCCGCGCTTCTATTTAATTTGGACCCCTTTATAAAGGTACCTTATTGTCTCCCCAATGCGAAATTGTGCGGACTTGATTTTCGGATAGGTTTATGGGCAAGAGGTGATTCGGCTGGAACGTGGTCGTAATTGGACAGCAAGTCGGTAATTTGCTCCCGGGGGAGTTCGGTGGACTGCTGAGCGGCTCGTGGAAGACGGACGGAAAGTAAAATCAGAGCGGTTGTGCACGATGGCGCGCGGCAATCAAAAGTCACTGAGCGATTCTCGAAAGCGTGCGCCTCGAATCTCCTCGAGATTTCATTCGCAACACATTTCGAACTTTCAAATGTATGGTTCGAAAGGGAAATTAATCGAGGACCAGCAAATGACCGAATACCGAGGAGCAAAAATTTCAATCCCCGATACCCTCTAATCATGCCGATTCCACCCCTTTTGGAAAAGCGGCGGAATCGCGGCCAGGAAGCCACTGCACAAAGCCGTTCCATTTGCTCTGGCCAAGTGGGCGAGTGCTCGTACACCACCGACGGCGGACAAAGTGTCGCGGAACAAAGTGTTTCGAAGGCGAAGCGGATCGGGAGCGTGTCGGTTTCCTTGTCGTTTCGATGGGAACGCGTTTTCGTACGATTTTTCGGACAACTGGTAGAATGGACAAGCAGTCCGGACGATTTTGCACCTCGCGGAGAAGTTCAATTAGCTGGCTAAAAGAAGCTCTCGAGTGGATAATTGAGGAGACAGGCTACACCGGGGGAAAGAATGATAAATGTGCTGGTCTCTTCGTTTAGCAGAATTAAGGAACGCTGGTAAATAAAGGATTAGCGCCGGCTTCGTTAAAGGCTGAAATCTGTTGGCGTTCAAAAACGCCTCTCCCATCACGCTACGCCAATCTCCTAATAATAATCCAATAATTTAATAATTTTTCTGAGAGTGCACATTAGGTGCTGCTGTATTCCAAATTAACTATACATTCTCCTCAATTTCATTCAAATTGAAGAAGTGAAAACACAATTTATTGAAGATTAGAGGATTTAAAAAAAGTTAAAATGTCTTTAGCTAAAATACATATGTACAAGATTTTTAAACATAGATTATGCACAGCATTTATATCCTATTCGAACGGAAACCAGCATCCAGTTTTAATTTTCAAGGCTGCAAACTAAATGAATGCTTTACGTTGAATATTAACTCTGTATCTAGAAGATGTTTTTGCAAAAGGTGCACGGATGGTCGACTTGTAATTAAAGCTGTAACGCAATCCGCGAGTAGGAGTTCTCCACGGAGCACATGCGCCTCGCCGCAGAGCAACGATGTAATTGAGAATTTTCATTAATGACGAAACGAACTGGCCCCATCATGGACACCCTCCCAAACGCGTTGCTTCCCTTAATTGAATCCATTTCGAATCTCATTACGCGATATCAAGCTCGGGCTGATTAAAATCACCGCGTTCGATCGACGTACGCTTCGCTGTTTCGATATTTACGTATCTTCGTGGGACGCGATAGCTTTCGATGGAGGCGTGATACGCGATACCGCTTTGCGACAGAGCAGCGCGGAAGCAACAATTTCTAATTGATCCAATTGATCTCTGGTCATCTCCGTTACGCGTCGCGTTCTTAGATCCATGGAAGAGGTACCGCGAACGCTCCAAGACGGATTTCTGTCGCGGCTGCCGCCCGATTCGACGAACTTTCGGGTTTACGTAGCTTGGCAGCAGAAACTGGGTTTATCGTTGCTATTCGAGCGTCACGAATACCGGGAGATCGATGGAAATTGGTCGCAATAATTTTGCGGAACTTTGGTTCCGAATTGACCATTTCAAATTGAATCAATCGTAGGGGCGCGGCTGTTTCGCATTTCTTTAAATGGCAACAATTTAATTGCAACCTTGTCTGCCATTAAACGCTGCAAAGTGATAGTGATTGTATTCAAACATTTTAAGAGCGGCATAATTTTTGTTTTTGTTTAGAGAGAATACGATCTCGCATCTAAAGTGTTAATAAATGGAACGCGATATTCTTATATTGTTATATATTGGTTTCATTTCGAGTACCAAACTTTATTGCTTGATTTGCCACGATATTTCAACTTCGAACTTACTTCTCGCCGGTCAAGCTTTCATTAATTTAACAATAAGAATAAACGCGATCGTCAGCTTCCTTTCTACTCGCACTCCAGTCCACGGAACCGACGCTCGTCTCGAGTTTCATTTAATTCAATTTCCCAAAGTGAATCGCTAACAAAACTCCATAAAGGCTCTGGAGAGCGCTATTAAACAGGCGTGCTCGACTGGATTATCTTGAAACGGGTAGAACGGTCTCAAGGTGCAGCACTCATTTATATCCCAGCTGTTTGATGGAAAATTCTCAAACGTCCGGTAGTTTTCCAGTCGACGCGACACGCTCGGCGGAAATGTTCCACGGACTCGAGGCAAAATCGAGTTGGACGAGTCCCATTTAATTGCATTTGCGATAACCGAAGAAAAATGTTTTTTTTTTATTTTACTTGAATTATTTCTTCGCTCCCGGACGTTTCCCCGTGGATCTTGCGCGCGCCGTTATCGTCGCCTCTCGAATCGCAAACACACGGTGGCGTGCGCGATAATAAACGTTTGTTTGCACTCAATTGTAGGCGACTGTGCTCTCGTAATTACGGTGAGAAACAAGTGTGCGCACTTTCGGGATCTGTTCAATCCTCGTACTATTCATGACTTTCGGAAAAAAATCCATTTTCTTTCTTCGTGAAGCGTGAAATGTAATTTTAACCGTGTTGCAATTAGTAATTGCATTATTTCTTCGGTAATCGATTTGGAAATTTTTGGAAAATTGTGCTCGCCCCGAGCGCCGAAGGCTTTCATCCTTATCTTCCCACGTGTTTCGCTTGCGAATAGGAATTTCGACTTTCACCGGACTACAGTGTCCGAATTGATTCTCAGCAAAGTCTGTGCCACGGATGGAAAGATCTACGCATATTAGTTGCTCGATTGATATTTATGCAAAGAGTGGTATTAGGCTACATCGTCGTAAGTTTCATATTTCATAAGAAACAATTAAATAGAAGATTGAAATTATGCGTTTGCTTGATTTCGCGACGAAGCAAAGAAACAGATATTTTAATCGGTGAATCGTTGAAGTTTTGCCATGATTTATAGAGGGGGATAATCGTGGCTGAAAAATGTCGCCTTTGAAATGATAAATCGCGTTGCATCTTACGACGTTTGTATATAACTAATTAATCAGGCGGCAGTCGCCGGCGTGTTGTCCCGACGGGGAAAAAAGGAGATTCTCGGAAACGCGACGACAATTACGCGGATGCGTATTCAAATATTTATTAAAAAAAGAAAAGAATGAAAGGAACACGGTGGACGGGATTAAGAGGGAAGAATGCTCTTTTCACCGAGCATGAAAAGCTCTGTGTAGATGTGTTCGTAATTTCAGAGGGAACGGTGCAGTCTTTTTGATACTGTTCTCAAAGTATCAAAAACGCTGCGGACACGATGGTGAACCAGTTCTTCCATGATTTGCTAGAAGCACTCCGATGCACCGGCTGTCCCGTTTTTACTAGATAAAGCACTCATTTCGAAGTACAGAGTGAATTGAGGAAGAATCTCACGTTGCAAAATTTCTCTCCATTTATCGTAGGAAAGTTCTAAACATTATTCAACCATACTGTATCCGCTATTCTTAATTAAACTCATTCAGGCAGTTAGGCAAAGTCTATTACTTTAATCCGTATTTCACGAATTTCTCTTTCTTTTACAGAATACATAACGAATTATATTTACGGAGAATCTAGAATATCTAGGAAACATAAAAACATGTTATTCTTTTTTTACTGTAAAAGAATCGATCGTGTGTAATTCGTGAGGATAATAATTCAAGGCAAGGAAATCAAAGTTCCCGGAATCGCGTTTATCCGGGGAACAGCTACGTTTCTTTAAACGCGAGACAGGAATGAAGTGTCGATGGTCTCGCCAATCAGCTCGGGAAAAGTAACTGTGGACAACGGAACTACATGAAACACGTCCAAGCTCCTCTTTTTATCGAGCAATAAACTTTTAGAACTGGCCCAGCCAGTTAATGCGTTTCGTCCGTCATCGGAGATTCATTGATTGCCATTACTATAGGGAATCGCACAATGGTTTTCTACCAGCGTTCGCCGATGACGTTGGATAAATCCGCTTTCCATGTTTTGTTATTTAAAACGGTATATACTGTGCGCGCGTGCAAGTATCGAGTAGAAAGGATTTTTTTATTCGGCCAATAAAGTAGACAGAAGTAAAAGGTTTGGCGAAACCATTGAAACTGTACAAATATTTTAGAATGATCACCTCGCTCGACTTTCATGCAATTTATCAAATATATATATTATGCAGACTTTTTCCCATTTCCTGTAAGCCGTGGATCCGTTTCAAAGGGGAATATTTGATCCCAGATCCTTTCGAAAGGAAACGGACGAGTTTCCATTCGTGTTTGAACCGAGTGCGCTCGCAAAGTACATCCCTCCATTTAACCATGATGCCATCGATTAAACGCCATGTAATCGTTTCGCGTTTGTGCATCTTGAGAAGACAATTTGCCAAAAATTATATCTGGCAGCTGGCCGTGAAACAAAGAAGCCACGTCAGTACCGAGACTTAATTATCCGTCCTATGGTTTCAATCCTTCGTTTTAAGTATTTTGCTTGACTCGCGCAACTGGAGAATTTCGCGTTTGTAGCTTAATTTCGAGGGCCACTGTTATTAAGGACTATGTACGTTTGAGCTTTCACACAGTCAGTAGTTACCAACACTCGTGCCGCATGATCGTTCTGCTTTCGCGAACTTTTTCAGAGCACGCTCGTCGACGCGCGAAACACGTCCAGGAAAAACACCGTCGATTTTTATTTACTGAGGGAGAGGGATAGAGAGAGAAAGCGGGGAAGTGCGAGACAGAGATGAAAGTGACGAGCGGTATAAACCATAGAGCGGAATAAAAACGTTCTAGTTGCACGATCCGGAAGTAGGATAAAATTCGATCGGCCGGCCGGACCGAACAGCGAAATTGAAACTGGTGAGAACGATGAAACAATGTGCTAACGATCCGCTTGACCCATATTTCCCTGCATCTTTGCGCCGCGTCAGTTTTCACGCCCTTTCGTCGAGCATGGCGACGAGGGATCGTACGATGTAGATATGAAATTGATGCTACTTTTGAGGCATCGATAGTAAATGTAGCATCGTAATTGTCGTCGCGTTTCCGAGAATCTTTTTTCTTTTGTTACGAGAACACGCCGGCGACTTGATTAATTAAGTATACAGACGTCATAAGATGCAACGCGATTTATCATCTTAAAGGCGGCATTTTTCAGCCACGATTATTCTCCTCTTCTACGAGCCAGTTCAATGGGCCATTCAACTGTAGCCCCACGATTTCGTAATCCTCCTCCTGTAAAACTTGTAATTCCAACGTGCATACGATCGTGTCCGAGCCCCGTTGCATAGAAACTTCTCACGGGACCGAATCCCTAGGACGACTAGAATCCTAGGGCTCCTCCACTGGCACTTGGTCGCGAACGAGACCGTCGCTCACCGTTACCGATTCCACTTGCCGCCCGATCTCCCTGCGAGACACGGATCGGTCGAGGGAGTAAGAACGCGAGGCGATGTGTCGGGAGGTCGCGGTGCACCCGTGTCGAATACCCAACGGCACAGCCGAGAGTCATTCGGGCCCGGAGCGCGTTTTCGTGTCTCGCTTTGCATCGCGGCTCACGAGGAACACATTTAGGCGAAACGCGAAGAACGGCGGTCGCGCGGGACGGAGGTAGATTGAGCGTAATGCGCCTCTTCCTCCGACGCAGATATACAGTCACGGTCACCGTACACGTACGAAGTGTAACGTGCAAGCGTGGATATACGGCTACCAGTGACACCGGGTATTCTAAATCAGACATTTTGTGCCGGCAGGTCGTTTGCCAGCTTTAGAGCGGAGGTGCCAAAGTTAGCTTTAACTGGGGGATAAAGAGAAGAAGAGCAACTCGTTGAGCCAGTGTTTTTAATCGAACGAGTTAGTATAGTCCGATGAGCATATTTATGCGAGGATTGTCCAGGAACGGCGAGCAGTTTCGGACGTTCCACTACACCCGACTAATTTATCGCGTCGGTCTAGCTCTAGCTCTCAATATACCGTTCAAGGATCCTGCGAAGGAACGTGGCGAGTGTAATTCAGCCGCGATTGCGACGGTCGATTGGTCACGGACGAATCGTGGAATACGAGATAGCCCGTCGGCCAAGTACAAGGGAAAAAGACGGGAAATGTCCTTACAAATTGTTACACCGTCGTAGAATAAATTTTTGAAAGGCTCGAGAGGCCATCGTGGTCTCATCCCCTCAGCGCTGAAGACACCAATTGCCAGTTCCTCCAAGTACCTTAATTTATCTGATATATCCCTTAGCGGCTTCCACTTGATTTCACCGAATTTCTTCTACCGAAATTCGTATAATCGAGAAAGTAACTTTAAACGATATAAAAATCTCTTCTTGCTTTATCGTTGAGCAGATTTATGCAGGACCAACCGCTGTTTAGGCGCGGCGGTTATACACGGACGCTTCCAAAGGATTGCCTCTCGGTTCTATCGGGGCTCTGTAGTATATCGGGCGGGGGGGCGATTAGGGTCATTGGTTCTCCAAAGCAACGGAGCTGGGAACCGCTTGCAGGCTTTGATAAAGCCTGGCGTACACCAGCAGCCATCCTCCGCGAATCGATCGTCCTGGACGCGTTCGTCTCCGCGTGAGCTCGCACACGGAAGTCGCTCCTCCAGAAACGAACTTTCCGCCTTCCATTCACCTCGTCGCGACGCCTCGTTCGAGAACTCGTCAGTGCAACGAGGATAGGCGCTTTTAATTGGAAACCGGCAGGGGGAGGTGGGGTGTTATTGAATTCTCCGTGGCTGCTCCATTGTGACCCCGACGACTGGAGTTTTAGAGGAGTTGGGCTGCTGACTCTTAGTGCGGTTTCTGGCGAGATAGCTATTGCGATGTTGGATGGAGGGCGCGGATGCTGTGTTTGATTCTACAGTAGTACAAATAATATTCTCTATGCTTCGTATTTTTGTTAACCTTCTTTTTTGTCACGTAGTGTGCCCGCTCTCGCAGTGTCTTTAACGTAGCAAATTCAGTAGAATCGAAGGAAGTCGAAACCATTCGCAACAATCGCAATTCATGCATTTTTCGTTTAGCCCCCCAGAATTGAATGTGTAACAGAGATTCAAGAGCGTGAGACACGTGAAGCGGCAGATTCGCGAGTGCATCGTGTGCACTTAAACGAGCTCAATCGTACGCGACCCCGTTCGTGTAACGACGAATTGGATTCAGGAGTATTTCCTCCTCGCCCTGTTTCCCCTTCCTGTATCACAGTTTACGCTACTCCTTGGACAAAACCGGGCAAAGGTCCCGCAGAATTTTAGAACGCACTCAAAGAGAGTCTGCGAGTATTCGCAGAAGATTACAAATGATGAAAGACATATAAATTTCAATAAAACGTAAGAAGCGGAAGATAACCGATACGATTTCCCACGGACCGGAAGTGTCCTCCGCAACGCGGGAAGGCAAAGCGAGATCCGATCGGACCTGCACCGCGTCACACTTCTTCATGAAGTAACGAGTGGACTCGAGCAGCCGACATGACGAAGGTGAAGATAGAGTCGTCGATAGGGTATTCAATAACTTGGTCGACGGTATCGCGTCGCCCGAGACCGCTGGTCGCCGGTTTTCCGGTTCAAACTGGATGGAACGTCGGGGCGCGGCACCCATTGTTTCCGAACGACTGGTCGAAGCGGAACTTTGGCATCGGAGTTCCTTTCATTCACGCTTTTCGCTATGTCTCCCGCATATGCATGTGTCTGCGTTCCGCCTCAATTCGTGGTCCTTGCGTTTGGGTTTCGAGTATGTCAATTATGTGCCGGCTGGGTCCTGATTTTAGATTTCACTTGGGCAGGTTTTTCTTTTAATTTAATAAGAACGAAAAAAAAGCAGTATTAGCGTATTTTCCTATTGTCCTATAATTAAATTATTGCTGAATTAATGCAATACATGATTTTGCTTCTGAAAAGGAACAAGGGATGAATTGTGTTTGAAGCCGAGGGTAAGATAGCAATACGAAGAGCAAGATTATTAGAAGAAACAAAAAATGTATGTCGAAGTTAAACAAACTTGCTGCCATAAATGTTCCATCAGAAAAGGTGGCTCGAATCGTTCCCCTGTTATTTTCTCCGCCTAGATATTTGACATAGAGCCAGGAATAATAGCGTACTTCCCTTTTTAGATTCTCTTCTTTTTAGCAAAAACTCTGGTTGTGTGTGTGTGTGTGTGCGCGCTTTTGGCAGAATCAGCTGATTTTATATTAAGCATTTCTAGGCGTCCTTGTAACGAAACTGAATTACCAGTTAATTAAAATGCGATTACGTATCCGAAGTATTTTAAGTTTCCGCATAACATAGGAGTAAAGCAAAGATCAGAAGATCGGATCGAGGTTGGATCTTTATTCCGCGATACGTATATCTAGACAGGCAGTCATTCACAGTCCCCCCGGGGGCATTAACGCCAGACAAGTTGAAGATAAATATCAAGCAGCGATAGCTCCTACCGCCGTGCGATTCTCGGTTCAAAAGCCACGGAAATCTCCGACCCTGAGAACGAATATCGAATGCAAATGTGGAAATTTCTTCCCGGGCCATTAGTTGATCTCGCGAATTTGGAAAGCGTTGCAGGAATCATGGCTAATGTGATCATTTTAAGTCGGTTAACAGCAGGGCGCGAAGGGTTTTTCCGGCTGCTTTCTATCGTGATTCGCTGCGTTCTTGGTTGCACGCTGCACGAGTGTATTTCGCTGTGTCGTTAACCCGGATACAATGATAATCTGGTTCAATCATTTCTCGCCACCGAGGAGATTACGCGCGAAGCGGCAGAAAAATTTGTTGCAAAGTTTCTGCAACATCGGTTGCACAATTTACCTAAATTGATCCTCGTTGGACGTCCGATCGTACAGCTCGATCCTTGCGCAGAGTGTATCTTCAACAAAACACCTTCGCAAGTCGTCTCGGCCCACTCTCAATAAAGAGCACATCTCACCGCATTGTTCCGCCGCCACCACCGTCATCGCGCACCAACATCTTCTTCTTCTTCATCGCGCGAAACGTTCCATCCTCGTCGGTTCACGTCCGCCACACCGTCACTCGCACACAGTGTCCCACAACTCTCGGCGATTCGCATTCCCGTCGAGGACGCGTGGTATCCGTGTCGCGGGAATAAGAATTAATACGGGGAACGTGACGGACACGCGCGCGTCTTCTTCGTCGCGGCGCAGGACGCGCGAGATATCGCTGCCTCGATTGAGGAAGTCGAGGATAAAAGCGGAGGACCTCGTCGTTGGCCGGTCGGCCATTCAATAATTGCCGTGGCGCTAATCGAGTCGAGCAAGCCGGGGACCCAGCCGGCTTACCGGTTCGAACCGGTACGGACGAGCCGCGGCATCGTCGGCTATTCTCTGAATGGCTCGCTCGAACCAGAAAGAACCGACGCGACGGCGTCACATTCACCGGTAGCGGAAGAGAATCAAGCGCCGCGTGCACGCGGGTTCTCTTCGTGCACCTTTGAAGGTATAAGGAACGCAGGTGGTTGCATGCGGCTGGGACATTGAACGGACGACGATGACACGGGGACATAAGCTAAGAGCAGAGACTGGGGTCTCTGGCGCGGACCGAAGTAGCGCAGGACAGTGCAACTCAGAGTATTCCGGCGCAGGACTATCCGCGCTGCGACTGGGACATTGAATGGAGAACGATGACATGGGGATGTAAGCTGAGAGTAGAGATCGGAGACTCTGGCGCAGACTGAAGTAGAGCAGAGTATTGTTGCGCAGGATAGCACAGCTCAGAGTGTATTTCAGCGCAGGACTATCTGCGCTACGACTGGGACATTGAATGGAGGACGTTGACATGGGGATAAAAGCTGAGGGTAGAGACTGAAGACTCTGGCGCAGGGTAAATGCAGCGCAGAGTATTCTTGCGTAGGTTTAGCATAGCTCAGAGTATTCCAGCGCAGGACGGTATACCGTACTTAAAATATTCTTGCATAGAATAGTACAGCGCAGAGTACTCCAGCGCAAGACAGCAAAGCGCAGGGTATTTCGTCGCAGGACAGCACACCGCGATGCAGTGCTACTAAACAGAACGATGCATACGATAAAGAAGCAGTAGATATCGATCAATTTATCGGAGATTGCCTTTAGCCTTGAAGTGGTAAGAGTAGTACAAATACAATTCGTATACTTACGCAGTTAGTTGATATCTTATCTGATCACGAAGAAACGTTGTTTAAAAAGCTATTGAGCAATCGTTTGCGCGCGTCTCTGCCGATTACAGTAAGCTAATGCAATGTAAGAAACAAACATTCCATTAACGGCTTCGCAACGTCGAAGCAAGTTTATCAGTTTCTTTTCTCCCAGAAACTTTGTTGCTCGTTCGACGGTCGTTGATTGCGCAAAGACACTTCTGAATGGTGGCTGCACTTTAATACACGATGATTAAACGTGTTTTGCTAATTACTTATCTTTACACACTTCTAACCCAGTTAATTACCTATTTCATTCCGACCGTTTATGGCCTATAAACATCCAATTAAGCAGTTTAATTAACCGAATTGTTTTCTAGAAAACAGGGTGGCTGAAATTCTCGGCAATAAGATTTTATTAGCACCTCTGCGGCGCGGTAAAGTTTATTTACGTTCGCGACGCCGGAAATCGCGGAAGAAATCGGAATTCTCGAGCGGGCCAATTTCAATAAACCGTCTCATTTCATTTGCCATACAATTTGGTCAACATTCACTTCTGCTAAACGAAAATAGATTCTTCAATCACGCTCACAAGCAGTACAATACACTAACTCCCTAATGTTTCTAATCTCTACGCCAACCTAACAAACGTCCAATTCGATTTTTTGCTTAATTTCACTCTCCGGTGATCGATTTCCCCCATGGTATGCGCATAACGAAATCGACGAAAATGAACAGGCATCGTTCAAAGCGATCGAACGAAGTTACTCGTTAACGAGTTCTCCCTGCTGTAATATCACTCGGTGGATCGATATTTCACGAGTCAATGGATATCAACGATCGTCCGTCGGTAGGCAAACTGAAAGCCGATCTATCGAGAAGTTTCGGCTACGTCGGGGAACAATGGCTATTTAAATCAATTAAACTTTAGATTCGATAGCACCTAAGAAAAAAACGCGTTGCACGTGAATGTTCCCGAATACCTCTTTACCTCCTGCCCCGTCGATTTACGTGCAATTTCACGGACACGTTCTCTGTTTAATTGGAACGTAACCAATGCGCGGTCTGATCGCGGATCAATCATACGCCTTCCACTGTATCAAAAGGGAATGATCTGCAACCAGAGGCAACTCGGACGCACGTATAATAAATCATGCAATAAATGTTGCTACGATACTCCGGGAAATAGAAAATTGAATTGAAGCAAGTAAACAGGCGGGCACAGAATTAATTATTGAATGCATCAACTCTGTTACAATTCGTGTTTGCACGTCGAAAATGGCCCCTTGGTACACGCGGTTCTTCGTTCGCAGAGGATGCTCGTGGATCGCGATTCCCGTGGTACATGGCACGGGAGGATCTCGGTACGCGTTGCGTTACACCGAGATTACCCACACTTGCATATTCACGATCTTGCCCGTACGCGGCCGTACCACGAACTCGCGATCACGTGCGTGGCTAAAGGCCGCGGTGCATCTCATCGTCGACACACACGTGTGCGCCGAGGGCAAATATTAACCGTGGGCAGAGCATTTCTTTTTGTCGCAATCGTTTCCTGGCCGACCGCCGAGGAGCTTCTTCCTTCTTTTTCATGCTTCAGAACTTCAGACTTTTTTTTTGTGAATCCAAAGTTTCTTACGTGTATCGATGAATTATCCGACCCCCGTTTAGCGCCATGAAACACAGTTTGACGCGTTTAATAGCTTGGCACAGAAGACGTACGAGCACGCGATTAATTAACACGGGCTCGCGGATGAACCTTGACAGGTATTGAACAATCTGTATCGTTCGCGAACGCCGTGAAACGGCGACGGGCGCTTTGTCCGTAAAGCGCAGGGATGCGTTATAAACGATAAGTTTCGTGGTTCGCGGAACGGGCGAGAAAGGACCCAGCCCCCCGGAGCTTTCCGTCGCAATCATCTCGGACGATCTCGAGCATATTTCGGGTATCGCGAAAACTCGATTCCTCGGAAAGCTTTAACCCGCGGGACGCGATTTACGCGACACCACGTTTCGTTGCTCTTCTTCGATTTTTCGCGAAACAGGGCCGTTTCTTACATGTGTTTCGGTTACGGCTGCGAAACATTTTCCGATGGATAGAGTTCGCGATTTGTGGAGTTCAGAGAAGTATCGGCTTTGACATTTCCGCGCGCACAACATGCGAGCGATTCGAGTTAATTAAATGAATGCAGCCAACGCGAATGCACTCGTAAATTCCACTGACCCGCGATTCGAATTTTTATAGGCATTGAAGTTATTATTGGTGTGCGAATCGTTTCGTTGTTAATTGCTTCATTGGCTCCTCAATTAACCGGTTGATTTTGCCGAGTTTCCATCGTTCGCGCGCTTTTACAATAGCTTTTCGATGGAATAATAAAAATACGAAGAAAGAATGGAATTGTATGGCACACAATAGATTCGAAAGCTTTGGGAAGTAAGTCAGCGTACAATTTCATTTACCAGAAGCTCGTCGACGATGCAACCGTCTCAGGATAATTTACGTGGTGCCCAAGTAATTTTGCGATGGCTACAGAGTTTGCTTTTCCCTGATGCGTTGAACTCGCGGACATCGTGCCGTGAGCGTGGTTCGCCGAAGAAACGTGTTTGCTAACAGCACACGGTTATGTTAACAGATCAGTTGTTTAAACATTTGGGAAGCTGTCTCGCCGTGCCATGCTGCACAGCATAAAGATGAAAATGGGATAGGGTCAAGGTTTCTTTCAAGATTGCAAGCGTCGTCGACGGCAAATCGTTGAACGCGTTGCAGGCATCGAATGATTGATGGTTACCGTGATAGGCTTAATTAATAATCGGGACGAATAGAATACTTATACAATTCTCGTAAAAGCCTCGTGAGCGAATTGCATCCGAATGAAAAGGTTCAATTGAATAAAACATAAACGCCGCCGAATGTTTAACCGGCTCGGTGACGGCTCTGCTGTCAAGCCGCGATCGACGATGCTGGAGGCGCGAGAAAACGCTCGCGGCTTGAAACAGATCTGTCGACGCGCAGCGCAGACGGGAAGGAGAGTGCGAGACGAACGCTGCTCGTTTCGTAACCCTTTGGTAGCTCACGCAGAAACGCGTTCGCGGGCGACACACGTCGCCGCATTTTTTTCCATTTCGCTCGCGGGGCAGTCTCTCTCTCTCTCTCTCTCTCTGATTTCGTGGGGCGAGTGATACGCGAGATTGGCGCAAGGCCAGTCGACGATTGCATAACTCGCGTCACTGCGAATCGCTCGACCGCTCGATGAACGCTGTTCTTGGCTGTAGGCATGCCGTCTGTGCCCCCCTTCTCCCGGAAGGAGTACCGGCTGGAACGGTTCAACCTGTTCGCGCTGCCCTTACGAACAACCCTTTGCTGCCGCCGGTTTCTTCCCTGGGGATTTCCTTTTCGTCGGACTGACTAGCATAGTTATTGAAATTCTACTTACAGGTGTTCGTCAATACAGCAATGTTCCATGAGAAGCGGCTCGCTCGGGACCGGTCAATTGTTTATTTACGGGACAGATGTACATACTATTCGGCTTTGTTTTCGAACGGGACGAGAGCGAACGTGGTCAACGCGAGCGAGGTGCTCGAGATACCGGCAACCCGTCAAGGGTTCCGTCGAGGCGAAATGTTACACTTTAGAGGATAGAATATGACATGCCCTCTCATTTCAACACTAAGCGACTCCAGAGCACCTTTTGTTAGAAAAGACGTCACTGGTCCACTCGACCGTACAGATTTATGACTTCACGCTTCACGGACCTCCCTCTCTCGTTCTTGGATCTCTCGCTGAGCGCCGCGACTTTAAACAAGCACGTGGGGACAGCGATTCGCTTCTTTCGAGCCAGAAGCCAGTCGCCGTTTATGGAACGTTGGGAATTAAAATTAGTTATGGGGAATAGTTGAATGTGGGCGAGGGTGGACAAAAAGGTTTCGCTGTGTTAACATTATTCATTGCTTTAGGAGATTCTTTTTTTTTGTATACTGAATTTATTTGTATGAAATTCAGTAGAGGTGCAGGTAGATGGTGTATTTAGAATTGAAACGTCCTACCACTACACTTTTGCGTGCCTGGAGCATTTCAGGCACTTTACATATCCGAACAAGAAAGTGCTTTTCGCAAGCGATGGAAGTTAAAATTGAACAGTTCTATTCAATAAAACGTACTGCAATCTATATGATAATAAATAATTGCAACACTATATAAATTAGTAATATAGTGTAGTATATTTTACCGGTCTCACGCGCAGACATTTAAATAATAACGTACCCTTGCATCGAGTAATTATTAAACGGCGATATCGCTATTGCAGCTTGGGATTTAAATTTCCATCTTCCATATAATTAATAAACATATCCCCATGAAGAATTAATACAACATTTGCTAAATATACATACAGTATAATAAACAAGGGCTACTAATTAAAAGTATTGAATGGGGAGATCTGTCAATAGTGTCAACAGCAAAGTGCTTATTAAAAATTGAATAATATCCAATTAAAGTACCTGGTCACTCGATTCCTCTCTTCACGATAAAAACAACAATTCCTCCTAAAAGCTTGCTCATCGTTCGATCCCATGAACCGTTGCGAGCCACGATTTTCGATCGTTCTCGAACTTTCATTTCCGCCCTCGCCGTTCGAGAGTGTCCAAAGCAACGTTCCGCTCCTCTCAACTTGGCCGCGTATGATCGATAAACGAGGCGTGTTATCATCGAGAAACGCGGCGCAGGAACGGGGCTTCGAAATATCCAACGTCGACACCCCGAGCGGTCCCATTTTTATTTTACGATGATCAGGGCGTCGATGCCTTTACGACGCGCAGAGGGGGGGACGCGTTCAACCTTCCGGTTTGAACGGTTCTCCAGTGGAACCACGGCCACCGGGCATAGAACGGTGGCCGATGCATTTCGAAGCTTTTCGACCGTAAAGTGGCGATAAGTTGCTGGAGAACCTTGCACGAGAACCGATAGGAATTTTACGAGGCGATCACAGGGGTGAATTGGAAATTAAATGTAATTCTCTCTCTCTCTCTCTCTCTCTCTCTCTCTCTCTGCGCGTTCCGCGAAGATGAATTAACGTTTTAGAAATTCAGATCACTTCGCGTTATCACAATGTACAGGATAAACTTTTAAATAATGTCTTTTTAAGTAGATTAAAAGCCGTGTCTTTGTGTCTTTATAAAAACCGCAAAATGAATTTCAGCGGAAGTTCTTTGAACACTAAAAACGTTTCACCGTTTAACTCGGGATATAGGTGGAATTTAAATATTTTCTTTCGGGAAAAAATAACTCAGCCGCTCGTTTCGGGGGAAAATATACGAAATCGGTGCAACGAGATTGCTGACTCGTTTCACTGTACATAAAACAAATTGGCACTTCCAGCGCGGTAAAGAGTTAATCGCCTAAAAAAGAGGGAGAGAGAGAGAGAGAGGCAGTCGAGCTTCCGCGATTGATTATTTGGCCAGATAGGGGCTCGCTGCACGATATCGAAATCTCGTTTTAATCGGTAATCGAGTGACGTTATCGCGAGCAAAGTATTGACTTGGCACGGAACTATGTGCGTTCCTTTTTTTTCTTCTTCTTGTTCCTGCTTCCCAGTTCCTATCAATTCTCTGGCCACTCGGCCGACCAATTTATCGGCGACTTTCCGTTTTTTTATCTGTCCACTTAAATTTTTTTACAGAACAAATATGTAATTCTCGCTGAAGAGAAAAAACATTTTGATATCACGGTGCGGATTATGAGAAGGGGTTTTGCAAAGGAATACTCTCGTTTTTTGATAAAAAATATCAGAAATGATTCGTTTGAAATTCAGGAATATAAAGGGAAGAGTGTCTCAAATTGTTCATCCCTTATCCAGCTACCACCCCTTTAATAATGCGAAAGCTCTAAAGTTATAGGTGTCGAGGGGAGTATTCAGCAACAGCACTGCTCGCGCCTGCTTATTTAATTCCACGAAACAACCCTCGTATTTCCGCGTTCGATAACGACCCTGTGCAGCGTTCGTTCGTCTGCTGGCAGTCGCGAGATGCCTCCGACAATTTCTCCAACGAATTTCAGTGTCGTTCCAACGACGCTTTTATTGCAGCCCCTTGTTATTCGAATCCTCGCGCGTTTCTGCTCGTTTTATGTCGCCGGCGGAGAGTCGAAGGCGTTGCTCGTGCTTCGTCCTCGATCCTCGATGGAACGGTCAACGAAAAAATCTCTTCTCTTCCTCTCTCTCTCTCTCTCTCTCTCGCCCTCGGAGGAGACTACAGCGAAGCCACGTTTCCCATGTGAATCCCTATTAAATCCGTACAACGGATGTCATGTTCATCGTTCGCTCTTCACTTTTTGTCGAGAAGCACGCGACGGATTATGTAGATGGGGCCAATCGTAGAGAAGGGAACAGTTGCTCCGAGTTTTCTACAAGAGTTTACAAGTGCCTTGGGTGTTTCTTTTTCTGTGTTACTCGTTTGCTGATGATTACTTACCTTGGCTGAAGATTTTTATTCGAAGTTGTATCGACTGTTGAAGTAGCTGAGTTTTGATCAATTTTAAATCAGGCCACTCTTGCTTCTCGCGTACATCTGCAAGTACAGTTTCCGGTATCGATCTCCCGGTACAGACGCCAGACCTATCGAGAGGCTTACGTCGTTTGTTCTTCCTTTTTTTCTGCGTGGAACACCGTTCAATTGTAGCCCTGAAGTGGTTATCCGTCTGCAGCCATCTGTATCATCCTTCTTTATTCCCTTTACTGACAAGCGCTACCGCAGGTGCACAGAAAGCACAGTTCCTGTTATTATTCGAAAGTTCTGTATATTTCCACCGCGCAGCATTCATTCCCAAGCGTTATGAGATATTTAAGTTACGCCTTTTAGCGTTTGGGAAGAAAAGAGTCGCTTTCAATACTAATTCATATATGCGTTTATAATCATGATTTCCTAGCCCGAGGAAACTAATTAGGTGGGATGCGTGTCCATTTTCAGCCCATAGTCTTTCAGCGTTTACGAAATAATTGTCTCGAATAGCCTTATTTCGGATTTCAGTTTATTCAATACCTGTATAATATTTATTATTACTTTCTTCATGCTTCTCATCGCGTGAAGAATGATCGGTGGCCTAGTCGTTCGTCCCCGCGGATCGAAAGCGCTTCCAATTAACGCCGTGAGTCATTAAGTACAACGCTTACACCTACAAGTACGTATTATGCGCTCGCAAGTGGAAGCGTACCTCTGCCCGCGTCTCTGATAGCCGTGACGAATTTGATTCGCAGGAAATGATTCATATTTCGTGGCCCACTTCCTTGTGCGTACTTGCATCACGCGTAATGCGTACTAAATAGGAGCCTCTCGTTGTGTTTCTTTTCTCTCCGCGCCGCTTTAATAAAATCTTACACAGGAAGCGGGATTGCGCGATCCCGCGGCGCGATGAAATTCTCCCTCTGGAATTTGCATTTTTTTTTTCTTTTTCGTACCTCGCGACCCTTGGAAACTTGGATAAATGATATAACCGTTGCCGAGATGAGAGTTTTCGAAATTGAAACTTAACTAGCGCGGCTCGAGTATGGAACGCGGTTCTCGGCAGCGTACGTTTACGTGGGCAGATTTAAGGGCAACGTTGAATGAGATTTTCGGTGGAAATTTTGCTTGCGGAGAACTCTTTGAAACTGTACATCGCCAACACTTTAATCCTTTCGCGATTTTAGCGTTAAAGGAGTAACGAGCTTGGATTGCACAATTCGGAATGTACTTATTAAAGTTTCTGCACGAAGAAGCTGCTAAAATTGATTTTAGTATCGTCGGTTGGAGATTATTTAAATTTTTACGCATCGTAGCGGAGAGTCTTTACTTCGAACCCTTGTTTATTGAAAAATGTTGCCTGGGAGCAGAGAAAATTGTGCTCGAAACGCTTATGTTGACGATCAATTCCATGGCTAGATGGATATAGCGTTCCGCTGCACCGAATTTAAGGGTCGTATTAATTTTTCATTGCGACCTGTTTGCCTAACTAATTAATCAACCTTTAGACATATTTTTCATCCGATATAAGTGTAACTAGTCAAATAATAGAAGAGCAAGGAATACTTGGACTGCTGCACTAGTCCAAGCAAACGCAAAATCGTTCTACAATTCTCTCACCAATCCTCCGCATAAAAAAAAACAGTTAATCGTCAAAATTTATAGAAGGAACTGCTGTTCGATATCTGGCATCGGAACAATAAGTTCCATTAGGGAAAATCACCTAATCAACACGGAGTGGTATTTACGCGAATTTAATTTGTTCGGCTAAATCACGGGCAGACGAGTGTGTCAAGGTCGGTCAGCCAGTTTTCAGCATCGTTTCAAGTTCACCCTCCTGTGGCTAGAACGGGTGACAATGACAAGTTGTCCCATGACTCTGGACACGGTTCCCTTTGACAGGGAACGCTCGCCGGATTATCACCAACCGAACGAGCCTCCGCAGTGTTCCAGCAATTCGCTTAACCCGTACCCATCGCATACAAAATACTTCCATTTTCCGCAAAGCACACGCCCAATTTCGTATTCACGATTCTCGCTTAACTCCGTCTCCCCCAATTCCTTCGTTCACATTTGGCCCGGGGGTCAAGTCTGTTGAGATATGCATTTGCATTCGCGATCGTGCGCTTTCTAGTCGCTCCTAACTTTCTACAAAACACTCCGGACAAATGGAACATTAGTGATTACGCTTTAGGTCGCTGGTAATTGAATTTATTTAATTTAGTAGCGATTATAAGGTTCGAGATGCTCGAGAAGTGTAATTAGGAACTTCCAAGTTCTACAGGGGAGTTAACAAATTCTCCTGGTTCCCACGATCCTCGTCTCACTTCCGCCGTTCCACCCCTCGAATTCGTAAAACGGTCACAACGAAGTAATGCAGAAGGACGAAACTGGAGGTACTCTGGCAACAGATTAGAGTGGAGTCGGACAAGTCGGAAGTGTCCTCGAGTCACGGTGCTCTCGTGGACTCCCCGGACCGATGACTATCCTCGAGTTATGTAACAGACCTTTCCATCGCTATCACCTAATTCTCCCCGAAGAAATCCACAAATTTCCACTTCTTCCCCGGACTCGTATCTCCCATCACGATTCAACCATCCGCGCGGTACCTCCGACAATCTCCCCTTATTTCCCACCCTTCGTCCCCCTGTAAACGTTTGTCACACGCTATCGATTTTGGTCACCCAGTAGCCAGTGCATCGGACCAACCGGAAGCGGGGGGGTTGCTTTTCAACAGGCCCCGGGGATGACCGTTGGTCTGCAATAAGGAACCGCATTGTCGAAGCGGCACGCCGCCGGAAGTTACGTAAAGCGAGTTGTTTCAGGGACTTTAGCCTAGCCCAGTTCCGCGGGCAAGTACTTCCACCCCCGCGGAGAATCGATCTGGCTGACGCTTCGATGATGGGATCGCGCACTCTCCCTGCCGGCTCTCCTCTCTTTTTCCCCTGTTGTGCTCTTTGACGTGGACTTTGTGTTATTCACCGACGAGGACCGTGTATTTTTACACGATTCGCGTTGCTAGGCTGCTCGAGGAGGCGATTAAAGGGCTCCGATTGATTAGCAGGCGTTGAGCGGAATCGGGCTGGACTTTGGGTCGAGCCAATTGGGGTGTTTGCAGCGGTGATATTTGGAGTTATGTAGGATGTAGCGTAGGTTCCGTTTCATTATAGACAATGGTGATGTTTCGCGAATTCTGATAAGTAGAATGTACGGCGAATCTTCCCGTACAAACGGCTGGCTTGATCAGTACCTATTCCACTGGCAATGGCGCCGTCCGTTTTGGCTACCAAACTAAATTAGTCTTTGCGAATATTAGTAAAACTCCGTTCCAAGTAAAATTACTTCCATCGCAATACGACGATGATTTCGCGTTTCTTCCCGCATTGCTGGAATTATTCCCCAAACACTGTCATCGCCCAATTTCATCGCCGATGGATCAACTTTCCACGGAGCTCGCCCTCTCGATATTATTACAACTATCTCCCCGAAGCAATCCGTGGATTCCAAGGATGAGCTCGCGCGCGCGTCCAGCAACAGAAGTAATTATCAAGTAATTCCGGCAATGACCTGACTCACCGGAATGGCTCGAAGTCTGGAAACGAGTGAGCACGAGTCTCGTTGCTTTAACGAACCGTAATGAAAAGTACGGAAGGGACGGCGGACGGTCGGCTGGCGTTGATAACGGACCGATGATTAAATCGCCGACAACCAGAAAAGCCTCGTACGTAAAAGGCTCTCGATTGAATCTCCTTTTCTCTGAATGAGAAGGTCTGCAGAAGAGAGGCATGGGAAAAGAATGGAAAAGGGGAGGTGATGCAGACTCGGTCTCGGGGAGGATATTATCTTCAGTAGTCGTGTCCGTTGCACAGTGAGGAAATCGATGTTTTCGAGGGGAAATATTTGACCGATTCCTTCGAAACGTATATACGAGATATCTTGGACCTTGTTGGAAACGCTATTTTCAGAGCGCCTCCTCAAAGACTTAGCTGTGCTACTAGACCTGCTACTGCTAGTTACATTTTCCATCACGGAAATCACGGGGGTTATCAAAATATCGTTCATTTCCAAGATCTTCAACATCGTTCTTTCCCAGAATCTCAGGTTTCGTTCAGGTCAAAGCCCAGCCGTTTTGATTCCACCCCCCCAGTTAGTAATTCGGTTAACGAAGGCGCGAGTAACGAGAGACCGAATCATCTTGGAAGCTTTCCGCTCGGGTCGAGTCGCCTAAACTAGATAAATCCCGTAGGAAACCAAAGCTTTTTCTATTCCAACAAGTTAAAGTTAACTGCACGTCGAGGAATTAGTGGGGGATTTACGGTGGACGTAGGCTAGGGCGTACAATGCAACGCGTTCGATCATCTCGGGGGTGGGTGTACAGCAGGAAACGGGATCCCGTGGAACTAGGAAGAAGAGACAGGGCTCGTTTCTGGTGATATGCAAAGACGGGAGATTTGCGTGGCGGAGCGGGACAAGGAGCCCGTAGACCGTTCCAGACAGACAAAGAACGCTGGGCAATGGTGGATGGAAAAGGAGAATCGTTTGCGAGCAGAGTCGGTCGGTCGGCCAAAGCGCCGTGTGGCGCGTAGCCCAGTAGCACAGATCACGTTTCAGTGGCTCTCAATCGTGGCTGGTTGCCTTACAAATCCTAGGAACCCTCGGACCACACTTCCCGTGAAACCCCTATGATTCGTGAACCCAGCACGCAAACTCCTTTTCGCCGTTGGCTTTAATTGGTGCATCGGAAACAACATCTTCCTCAAAACACCAGAGTACTACAGCCGTAATCTTCTCCTACTTCTTAGAAAGTTACCCCATTTTGTTTAATCTCAATCGCTATTACAAACTTTTATGTTTCTTTGCCTTGGAACGAATAAGAGATAGATCGGGCAAAGCCGGTATTTCTTGTTTCATCCAATTACCCTGCATCGCGGGCCAGTTCCGGGTGAAAAATTTCCCCAGGGAGCAGCGCGTGTAAACGGACACGGGCAGGGGTGTATCCGGACTCGGCTTCCGGATACGGTGTACACGTTGAGAGCCGCTGTCGTGAAGTTTGAGCCTGCGCCTTTGCGTTAGGGAGCCTGGACTGGCGCGGTGACGGCAGAAATGGGCACCCCTTGGCTATGGGTTCGAACGGTGCCACACGGGGCGGGGTGGTGGTGGTGGTGGTTGTGCATCACGATGAGGGGTTGCGGGGCTCTGGGTAGCGATGGACACGCTTCGTTTCTCGCCCCTGCGAATACCCGAGCTATTTCACTACTAGACAATTTTTATAACGCCGATAGAATTTTGGATGAGTTTAGGAAGTCACGTTTCCTCTGGGGTAGGTAATTTAAGTCGGCGGAATGATACTGTGGGGAGCGTATCCCTGGGAGCGCACGCATTATTGTCTTTAGATTGATTCAAATAGCCTGGTTAACCCTTTTTCTCGATCAACAGCTTAAAGTAGCACGAAACTTACAACGCTCGTGTAATTGCCAAATTTTTACCAGATATTAGAGAATTATGTAAGGTATAACAGGGTTCACAAAGAAACCTATGTCAGCTTCGCAAGAGCCCATCGCTTCCCATGCGAGCTGTTCTCTTGGGTGGTGGCGCTCGATGTTCGCGGCACGGGAATGGGGGTGAATTGAGAACGGCTCGATGGTGGGGATCGGTTTCCGTGACTGTGCATAGCGGGTTGGTCCGGAGAGGGACGACGACGCGTAGTGGGGAAACAGTTGCAGCACGGTGGGGGAAGACGGGTCGATGATGCCGGCGGTCCTCGACGACTCGAAACGCCAGTCAGTCTCTGGTCCACCTGAAGCCGCGCTGTTAACCTTCTATCTCATCGAACACCGCTCGCCGCAGCCATGGGTGACAAGGTTTGTGATCGCTTAAACACACAGCCATCTCCGCGAGACTCGCCCATCGAGAGTAGATACTTCGCTTCTCGTAGTTCACAGCGTGCCAAAGCTTTTCCTGCATTCCCAACTCTGACAGATAGCCAGATAAGAACGGAGTGTACATAAGTGTGCGTGCCAGTATGCCATTCTGTGCTCGACTCTTATGCGTGAGTAAGAGCGAACGAGAGAGAGAGAGAGAGAGCGAGGGAGGGAGAGAGAGAATGAGAGAGAATGAGATTTAGAGTGCGATAGAGGGAGGAAAATAGAGAGGTGGAAAGCATGAGTGACGAGCGTGAATGGGTTTAGAGGTCGGAAGAACTCTCGCTAGGGAATCCATCTCTATATCCCACAGGGAAAGAGGACGTATCTATTGGAATATCGTTAAGTGACACTACACTGTTTTCATAGGGCTTACATGTTTGTCTCGTGCTGGAGCAGTTCTTTTGGCACAGTTTCGATTGATTATCAACCGTGACGGCTGTCAAAAAGCGACCTCAAAAAAATCGGACAAACTGAAGGGAACGGAGAAAGGTGGCGCGATGGTGCAGGGGATAGAAAGGGAGGCATATAGAGGCGACTCTGTGGTGTAACCACTGCTAAAGAGGAGCTTCGATCGAGGGCTGGAGGGAGAGGGTGGGAGACAGCAAAGAGAGAAAGGCGTAGTTGGACAAGGAAGGGTTGTGCCCTCAGCGCGCTGTCTCCCTCGCACACTCCCTCTTTCCTCAGTCTCTCTCTCTCTCCTCCCTGGCTCTCTTTCTCTTGCTTTCTTTCCGCGTCGAACTGTCGGGGAATCCGCGCGAAGCAGTTCTTCCCAGTGATCCGTTCTGTCAGTGCGTTGCCAGGAAAGCGAGGAAGTTCCTCGAGTGGAAAAGGCTGTCCCTCCCTCTGTTTCTTTCTCCTCTTCCTCCTTCTTCTTCTTCTTCTTCATATTCGACCGGTGTAAAGGAGCGAAACATGGTAAAGTGTGGATATCTTATGGATAAATTGTCCTGTTCCATTCGTCCCGGCCACCCTTCTCGAAAGCCTCCTAGTTACTTACCAGCTTCGTTTCACTTCTTTTTTTTTTCGTTTTTACCCCGTTTAGTGTAACCGCGCGACTTGCGATACGTTGATCCCATGGTGCTTTCTCATCGTGCTCGCCGGGGGTTGTACAGTGCTGAGCGAAGATCACGGCAGGACAGTGGCCGGCCTGACATAGTGCTTCGATCGCGGATTACGCGTGGTTCCCTGACCCAATTGTGCGGCTCGAGTATATACTTTTTAGGCGTCGTCGAGAGTGCGGTCAGGAAAGAACGCTGGAAAGCCTGCCCGTGCCACCCTTTTGCGGGCTGGAAGTAGTTCGAGGGGTGTCGGTGAGGGTGTTGCAACTCGGCCCGCATGCGCGACCAACCAGCTGCGGCCGTCCAGAACAGACGTCACGATTTTCCGCTAAAATCCTCAATGAAAATCGCCGAGAATCTTGACAAAAGCTCAACTCCAAATTTGCAATCCTCTTTGGTCCAATCAGACTTTCTTCAGAAATGTCGCGTCTCGCGCGTCACCGATGGTTACGCGTGACGGAAGAAATGGCAACGGACTGTTTCTCGGTCACATGTAACTTAGGACCGTCCAAAGCGATATTCACTGAAATTCGCGTCTAGCGACTTCTTAGTCACCTTCCCTCGACTCGGCGGGGATCGCTTCGCCGGGACCTCCTGAGTTTCTCTCGGTTCAGCATCTGCAAGCGCGTTCTCCTCGCTTGGAAACGTCCTCAATTCGATCGATCGCACGTTCCAGCAGAAAATAACGACCGCATGGAGGTTGGTATTTTTAGCGAGCTATTAGAACTCAATTCGCCAGGCTATCTGTGCGCAAACTCGTACACACCAGCAAGGATAAACCCTTGATAACGATGAATACCTCGTTATCAGAATCTCATTCATTATGCTCTTTGCGTCTTGACACGTTTCTCCGGAAGACGAGGAAGCTCTTCGTCTCATCCATCGTTCTACTCTAAATGCTTCGAAGCGTTCGTTTCCGATCTGCATCGTGCGAATCGTCTGAATCTTGAAACAGGCAATAGCTAACCTATAGCCGCGGAGAGGTTTCATGACACGCCCTCAATTGCAAGCTCCCCCTTCCTTATCATCCCCCGAACCCACCTTCCGACTTGGTCACGATGATTTTTGTTCCGCGATTCCACGCGCGTCGCTCCATTTTTCGAACAATCGCACACGTTTGGAGCAACGAATCCCCCAGACCGGAAATGAAATCTGTCGCCGATATATGGACCTCGATGACCGATCGACGCATATAGGTGTACTACCAATTTCTCAAGTGACCACAGTCTAAACTGTTCTTCGCACGATTACTTTTATTCGAAAGTTTGATCGGGTTTTGTTGATCGTGCCCGTAGAGGAGCGTCACGAACGGGTCCCGTGCTAGCGCGCGAGTTCTCTCTCGGTCGGTGCCGCTGACCCAAGGACGCGGTCGTCAATTGAAAAGGTCGATCCTTTTAACAGGCCCTTACCGGCGTTTTTCATTCATTGAAATTCCTTCGGGCGGCTTCCGCTTGTCGATTATCGCGCAAGCGATGTACTCATCGTACCGTGCTGCGCTTTTTCCTCTTTTGACCAGCTACTCCCCTGTGACGTAATCAGCTTACCGCTGGTTCGAGCTACGATTTCAATTCGAAAGCTACCAGTTCCTTGTTCGGGACTTTCTCGGATGCTCGGATTTCCGATCGTATCGCCAGGAGCGCTTTTTTCCTCCTTTAGTCCACCGTTAATTGATTTTCAGCTAAAGGTTCGGCCGGTTCAATTGGCAATTTCGACGTTCGGCCACAGGAAGGAACTTGCGCCCTTCGCGAGCCGCTCAGGCCGATTGCGTAACAACGGTGACGTTCGCGTGTTCATTCAACGCTGGCCCGTTCCGGCCGTCGACGGATCGATTGCGCGGATGCATTAAACTGAAAGAATGAAATCGGTTCGAGCGTCATGGCCGACCTTCGGCATCCTCTGTTACCGCTGGAATTGTTCAGCGACGACCAGACTCTGGAAGAGGATGACGAGCTCGGTCTTTCTGTCGATCGATCGTTTTCGATGGATGCCGAGGCCTTAGTTGGCTCTGGCTTTGCATACAAGTGTATTAGACGACGTGCGCCTAAAACCGGTTAAAGATAGGTTCTTACTGAAACGCAAACTGGTTTCGATATCGTTTGGCGTTGTTTTATCAGGCTCGATCTAAATTATCGTATCTCGTATCATGCCGTAGATAGCGGTCGATCGTGATCGGAATATAATTCCATGATTCTGTGATTGAAAAACATCTGCCAAGTGTCTCGTAAGCATTAGGCATTAATCTAATTAATTATTTTACACAAAAGTTCGCGAGCAAGACTGGCTTTGATCCTCATAACGCTAAAACCCTTTCACCAGAGGAAACCCCCGGATCTGAATAATCCTCCCTGCCCTTAATAACAGCAAAACCTTCGTATCAGTTAATTCTGAAACCCCCAGCTTCCCCAGACTTCTCCATCCAAAATCTCATTAATTCCTCCAGGCGAAGGAGGGAGGAGCTTTATCTCGAACCAACTCGCTTACACACTTACCCTGTTCCACCGATCTACCCCAGCATATTTCCCTTGAATTACCCTCTAAAAGTGGACAGATGAAGCGCGGGGTCTGGTCAGTGCAGTGCAATGGAGATACATCGACATTCGGTTCCTACCAATCCGTCCTTAATCGCAACAACCGTGGAAGGGTCGCTCGATAAACGCGACAGCGTCCACCATTAGACGCTATGCATCGCGACGCGTCCGTGTATCACACGCCACTTAACGACGTTCCTCGTTCGGGCCGCGACGGTGGTCCGTAAAACGCTCATTTCCGTCAGGAACGTTTCTAACGAGCCGACGCGAAACGCACACCGCCTAAAACAGGTTCTTGAGGCGTAACCCGGGGGACGTTCAGAGCTTCCTTCCGGTTCACTCCGCTCTGGCTAGATCGCCTCGTAGCCACGGAGGAACGTGCCGAGTGGTCGGAGACGAGGGAAAAAAGGTAGAAACGGCCACGAGGCGATTTCTTTCTCGAGTGGCCAGTCTTCCCTTTCTTCTAGAGAACTTTTTCTCGTTACGCGAATGTGTTATGTAACGCAGCGGAATTTAGAGAGCAAAGATGTTGGTCGAGAGTAGAATTTTTTCATTCCAATATACCTAGGTTTTCTTTTTATTCTAATATATCCAGGCCTTCGAAGAGGATCGCGTTGTCCTTTACCCTTGCTTTGCAAACATTAGAGAAAGGGTCTTGACGATTATTTCGCTTCGAAACTGTCTCGAGACTTGGAAAAGGTTACTGCCGATGGAAAAATCTGGCGTCTGTTTCGTAGGAGCGAAATGAAATCGTCTTAATAAAATTGCCGGAGAATATTTATTGAAGGAAGCATCGAAAGTCCATTAAACAGGGGGTCGCGAAGACCGAACAGCGGCGGTCGTAGGCGGAAGGGCCGCGGAGTAGATGGCGCCCAGGCTTGCCTTCTGGCTTGCCTATCGATCCTAACCTATTTATAATTCCTCTGACATTTTGATTCGTATGATAACGTTGGCCAATTCTCCTGCTCCTCGTCGACTATGGAGATTCCTCTTCCTCCGTCTTTCCATTTGCCACAGGGGCCGCCTAGCGTATATTCTAACAGCTTCTCCTTCCTTTCGTTCTCTGCTCCTTTTTACGGGGGTGGAGGCCTCTCGCCGGAAGTCGCCTTTGATGTCTTCTTACCGCGTGGCATCATTTTCTACATTTTCCTTGCACCGTGTACAAAAAATTCTTTTTCATCCCACGGATGGTACTTCAATATCATGCGTATGCTGATATTTAATTCAGCGGGTTGCGACATTTCCAGCTTCTAATTTTGGTTCCAAAGGAGGCTGCTACTTTAGCCCAGTATATCGATACACCCGCGACCTATGGTATTTCTTAAATATACATTCCACATTCTGCCCCGTCAAACGAACCGACATACTTTCCCCGAATTATACGCTCGACGTAAATGGGTATCTGGTTCTAACTTTAAACAGCACGCTTCAATTTTGAAACGGTTTTAAGTAGAACGAAGAACGATTTTGGGATAGTAAAAGGACGGAGGAGTAAAGACAGGATAGAAACGTATATTTTCTGTCTTTTTATTAATCCAACTCTTATGATCTTCACTAAACAATAAACTGCCGTCCAAATGAAATTCTATTTGAGCAGTAAAAATGTGAAGAATGGCGAAGCTCTAAAACGGGATCGCTCGATGCAAGCGAGCACGTACAAACTCTTTACGCGGTCCAAGAAAGTGGAAAATTTCTTGATACTCCCGACCCTTTCGCGCTACATTCCATTCGCTGCGAAAGCGGCACCTTCGCTAACGTATTCGTAGAAACGTACTCCCAACACGGTTTTCCTCTCTTTGATGGAGAACTTTGACCACCATGGGAACAGTATATCCACCACAGGTTGCGGCTACGTTATTCGTCGTGCAACGATTGACCCTTCGCCGTCCCTTTCCCTCGATAGCTACCCTTGTATAGCTACAACGCATACGTGTATAGGTGGTGTAGAGTATCGATCCGCGTCATTCACGTGCAGCTGCATTTCGTACTTGGGGAACCGTTTATCGACTCGGGGTGGTTTTCGTGCAGTCGTATCGATTCATGGCGCGTTGCTGGCTTTCCGTTAGATTCGGGGCTCGTGGAGTAGGTCCAGCGATGAGAAACGAACAGTCTTTATGCATTTTCATAATGCTAATGGTCGCAGGTGAAATTTCAAAGAATGCCGCGCCTAGTGCGAACGCTAGAATTACTTTCAATCAACGATTGTTGAGATTCCATTAGATACACACGGGGCAGCTCGAGGTTTCAGAAATCTATTGTCTCGCTTTTCGCAGCGGAGGAGCAGAAGCATTTCGCGAGCCTGGGATTCAGACTTAACATTCTTCTAGCTTTCTTTAATTCGTTGGTCAACGTAAGGTTTCCCCGTGGTTCGTCACGATTCCTCGGTTTCCTTCGGAGCACCCCTCGGCATCAGCAGCGACCACCCATAAAACTCGCGCATCAGCACAGCCCCTCGAAACGATGCAATTCTACGTTTCTCAAAGATCGGAAACCAAGCAAAACTAACTAAAGAACTGGAACATAAATTCAAAATTCTTCAGCTTTCCATAATCCTTCGAACTGTATTAAAATTCTTCGAATTTCCTTGCAAGCCTGAATTTGCAGTTGCCAAATAGAATTGCGAATAATGTTGATTGGGAAAAGAAGTCGTAGCAGAAGAGCATCATCCTTGCGCATCCTCGTTCGATCGAATCGATGGTGCGAGGGACCCTGGGTTCGGTTTCTCGTCAATCGGCGAATCCCCCCCCGAGCGGCACGAATCATTTATCCCGCACGATACACGAGGCTTTGCGCTTTGTATTTTCGGCGCCGGAGGCTCGCACAAACCATGCACTCGATCGTCCGCGTTTTTCTCGGAAAAGTATCGATCGATCCTAGCCGCGCACCTGCCGCATATTCTGCGGCGATCATTTTCGTTGTTAACAGAGTCCAATTGCTGCATGACGTGCATCGCCCAGCACGAGAAATTAATTGGATAACGACGTACCCTATGATAATTATCCTGGCGGCCAGAGCCTCCGTCTTAGAAACGCCTGATCGATTCGTAGATGAATGATCCTTTTAGAGGGTAGATTAGTTAGTGGAATTAATAACCTATCGTGTAGTGTGCTTGGATGCTTGCTACCTGAGGGTAGTTGCTTTTCCTTTATAAATTCCCTTTGGAAAATGTTGACTTAGAGAATCGTAAAATATTAATAATTTTCCAGTATTAATTTCAGTAATTGGAGTATTTAATTATTACACACTTGACGCGTACTACCGCACTGTTCGCCCCTTTTCGCGTTAATTATAATCGCAACGATCAGACAGTGCCTCCCATTTCCGTTTGTGAAATCTCGATGATGCATCCCATCGAACATATCAATTCAGCTACGGCCAAAAATAACTGGCACGATGCTGATGGGGTTCTTTCGTCACGGGAGCGTTTCTTGCCCGTCACGAAGAGGGAAGAAAACGGGACTGGAAATCCCATGAAAATCCGAACGCTGCTGTAATAGCCTCTTCAAAGACTTCTGCTTAGAGCGTTTGCGGGTCTTCGGTTAAACCAATGTTGCCCCTTAACGAAGTAAGTCGTCGACGGTCGTTGGCCCGCAAAGGGATTGCCCTTTTCGCGTAACGCTCCCCTGTGACGTGCCGGCGAGATCGGGGAGCGAAAAGGGAGAGAATATTAGAATTCGCCGTTTCGTTTGGCTCCTATTTGTAGCGCGCGGTGTTCCGGCAATATTTCGGATAGCTCGTATAATAATTCAATTGTCCATAACGCGATTTTTATTCTGCTTTGTATAATACAGCATCTCTCCTGTAACTGTTCATTCTTTTATTATTGCTGCTATAATTGCCATTGAAACTGGAGAGTAGTTCGTGAAAGTTGATCGTCCCGATTGGAAATTGTCATTCAATTAAAACGGCCCCCGCGAATGTGGGGTAAAGTGTCTTTGAATAATGGAATAATGTTTAACGTAGTTCACAAAATTACCGGCGCGCTATTAAATTCCACGAAGTTGCCAGCCAATCGACTTTCGGCCGAGTTCCATGGGAATTTCACGGAACTCGTTGGTCGAGTTCTGAATTTCTCATTATTTCATCGATCGGTGTAATTGAATATCGCGTAGCCGTTGGAATCTTTTTTGGAACGTACGCAACGATAGCGTCGTGAACCGAGCAAAGTTGTGCAGGGAATCGCGCGGACAGACGGGAGGTGTATTTTCTGGTGAAGAAGTATTTACGGACATCGGGGTGCAAAGAGTGTTTAAATATTTTCATTCTAAACAGACGGTCTTTATGATTGCAAAATAAACAGGTGGCCTTCCTGGCGCAAAACGTTTTTCACTAGGCGTTAATGAAAGTCCAGATTTATTCGGAAACAGCTGCTTTTTATTTTCAATTCTCGGTATTCCGATTCTTTCGTCCCGAAGTTTTCCCGAAAAGTATTCGATGATAAAATGCTGTCTCCACTGTCAGCCGTGTGCACTTGGGAATTTATAGAAATTCCGAATAAATAAAAATCAAAACTTTTCTTAAACATATATATTTAGTCAGTCTTCTAGATATTTTTTAGTCAGTCTTTGATATTCGACAATCGATGTCCAATGTAAAGTCGATGAAAATTGTTGAATCGAACCGCGGTAATTCGGCCAACCGATATAGTTTATTAATGTAAGCACGTAAGAGTCCAGGCGAGGACGTTACTCGTTAATCCGTCGAACGTTTTGCTTTATCCGGCTAGCTGGCCCTTTTGTGCATCGATTTATTATGCAATTGCTCGACCATAGTTCGCCGCCCCTTTTCATCGCTCCCGGGGACCGAGGGAAGACCGTGAACTAGCTACAGCCCTGCCCAATTGGAAGCTTCTCCCTCAAACACGAACGCTAATTAAAAAATAGATAAATAAAAAGGCAGAATTTTGATACAGGAATTATTTCACCTAGCAGCTGTTATAAAATGCACTACTATTTGAATAATTTGTATATTTGTTCGCATTAAGTGCGTCGTTTGCAATCTTGCGCCTCTGCATTTTTTTTTTAGAAACGCATGAAAGCCCGCAGTCTAATAATTATGAATTGAGGTAATCGAACTTGATTTGCCTGGGAAAATGATCGTGATCAAGGGGAATCGATAGATTGGTTTCTTAGAAAGTTCAGCTGCATCTCTGTTCGCCTTGATAATAACAGTTGTGCACTTGTACAGGACAGCTTCGAGGTTAAGGTTCATTGGATTAATTCGTTCGATCGTTTAATTGGTTAATTCGAGGCTAAAGCACTGTGTCTAGCACCCGATCTAATTGCACGCCGCGAATAGAGCGAGCAAATCAGAAGCGTCTGCATTTCTTATCTGCCCTCGTTTCTCGCATCGCCGCCTGTGCCAATTCTCATATTTTTGTTATTTATTATATTCTACTTCTTGCATTACTCGCCATGCGAAGATATATCTATCACTGATATTTGAGGCATCGTTTTCTCTTTTATGTTGGTCAACTTAGTCTACGCGTGCCACCTTCGCAGGTTTACGTATTTCAAAGGCGCAATGACCCCAGAAATTACACGACCCCCAGCGGTCTCTCCTCTTTCTTTTTTTTCTCTTTTAACGAACTGCCTCGTAAAGTTACACCAACGCGGAATCGGAGGTTCTTCCTGTCTTTCGACTTATTTTTCAGTGGCCGCGCATACTTTAAGCTTGCTAAAGTTCCACTTGGACGATAAGGTGTGCATTGGAATTCAAGATACTTATTAGAGGACAGGGAAATTTGATCAGAAGCACAATATCGGTAATACAATTATTAAATGGAAGCTGAATCTTCTTCTTCAGGTACAAACAGATGCGAGGTCCACCCAACACTTTGATTCATTTACATTCGAAAATGGGAATGAATCGTTATTATGCCCCACCGTAAAACATTATTACACACCACTCGCTCGCTAATGAACAAGCTTAATCGTTTTCCAAGAAAAACATGCCGTCTTTGCCCCCCTGTAAAACGTGCTCGATCGTACCTTGTTAACGAGAAAGCAATTCAACCGTGTACCTGAGTAAATCAGTTCGGTTACAGCGTGGCCAATGCGATTCGCGAGGAATTCGCGGGTTCCACGAAATGTAAATCGGCTCGAGCAAGCCGGGAATGTCAAGGTGAATCAACGCGAAGCCGATTCCTAGGCGCTGTGGAGGAGCGAGATCGCGTTCTAATCGCGTCCGCGCTTAGCGATAACTGCCGTATTATTTTCAATGCAACGTGAGAAATGTTGTGATACGCGTATCGACGACACCTACACAGATTTACCGCCGATAGCTCGACCGTGATTTTATTGCGCAATGGTAACTCTGGAAAGGTTTCAAGAACTGGAGAACGCAGGTTTTTGTTTTTGGAGAACGTGGATCCGTGATTTATCCAGTTCCCATAATTTGAACGGATAACAAAACAAAAATGAAGAATACCTATGTTTCTTACAGTTTTAATTTACCTGTAATTTCGACAAATTTTACAACGATTCTATAACTTCCAGCCCTCGTGTTAGAGTGTATTCTCGTTTGTTCTTCTTTCTCTATGTATATCGTGAACTCGCTATTTTGCTCTTCACCAATTTCTAATATCGTTTCCCCTTGGCTGCGATCCAGGCGTCTTCGGTTGGATTTCAATGAATCCTTCTCCCACACATCCAAGAACTCTTGGAACATTTCATATTTTCCGCTCGCGAACGATTTGCAATATTTTATATACGGGCTGCCCCGTAGCTGGTGGTACAACCGGAAAAGGGGGGTAATTCTACGTGAAAGGACAAGTCGAAAATGTAGAATAGAAGGTTGTTATTTGATGCTCCGTTTGCAGGATAAGCGGTTTCAAACATTTGCATAGTCCGCATGCATTAGCAATTGAAGCAGAATATTGTTCCGCCGTTCAATGAGGCGAGGCACCAGAATACGATGGAGAATGCAGCAGAATCGTGTTCCCAACACGGTGACAAACATTTTATTCAATTTCTGAAATAATGAAGTTTATCGTACACGAACTTTCTTCTTCTTCTTCCTCAGCTTCGTGCAACGTGTATAATAAAGAGATAAAGGTTATCCAAAGTTATTATCCATAGGTTGAACGATATTATCATGGTTATATCGATAGCCGTGGAGTTGACAATCATCCAACGCAAGTAGCAGTAAAAAAATACGTATTAGCCAACGTGCATTGCGGACGAAGCAAATGTTTAAAGTCGATTTCCTTGGAAACGAAGCCTCGGATGGGAAAACGTTATTCTGTGCACCCTCGACTATACTTTTTCACATAGAATCATCCCCCGTTCGGCCGTACCGCCAGCTACGGGACACCCCGTGCATCGGACAGAGAGTACATAGCAACGAAAATTTGCCGATCGTATCTTGGCTCGTCGTGATCGGACAATATCCGTGGTAGCCCGCCGCCGTCGGGCCGTGATCGACTGGAGCCGATTTGTGGCGGCGCGCGTTGCGACAACGCGGGCATAATTAACACACGGTGATCGATACGGCTGGTTTCGTAATGAAAATCAATCGTACGCGACGTAATTGACTCGCTGCGGGGACACGGATTGCGGTCGACACGGTCTCGCGATATGGAATGTCATCGACTAAGAACATTAATCGGCGCATCTCCCCTTAAGAATCAGGTGTTTAACACTTTACGTTGGTGCTCTCAGTCTTCCTTCAGGGACGAATTAAATAACTCTTTGCACTCGGTCGTCTCGGTCCCATCAGAGTAAACATTCCACAAACTATTATAATTTCGCGAAAAAGAATCCTTCAACAATCCACCTGGGCTCGCTTCAAAGCGCGATGCCTCTACTTTCCCAGTCCGGAGTCTTATTGAAAAAATGTTTGTACATCGTGTAACTGGTAGGAAAGTAGTAGACACTTTTCCTGTCCGACAATTGTACAGACTCAAACGTGTCCACGGACATCGAGGAATTTCTCTTCGTAATTCGAATCACCATGAATTTGCAAACCAGAGTCGTCCCTTTGAAACGATCATCCCGCATTCGACGTACGATTTCTGTCTTAACGTTTTATCGAACTTTGAATGTAGTACGATTTTTGTTTTCACGGCGTTACAACAGTTCAAATATCGCCAACTATTCATCGAAAGACTATAAGGGAAATTCAATCGAGTGCAAAGGAAGAATTTTCATTCGCGCGACCTGTTAACGAATTCGTAGGAATTCTAGAGCACAGAATGGACGCTGTATGTAGAACGAAGCCTTGTGAAAAAAAGAATTGCGTTCGATGCTGTGTTATTTGGTCCGACTCCTTCCATTTCTAAGATCAAATTAAGAATGAAATTCAACGATTAGGCACGATAGAGTTCCTCAATCTTTAGCCAATGATCTTCCATGAATGGTATTTCAATTTTTTTGGAAATCGATTCGAAGGATGCGTAGAAAATGCGGACACGTCGAAAACACCGTATCGGATAGAAGCTATAGACGGTTAGAAAGAACGCCAGCGTAGTGGAGACGCGCACAGGATGTACGAAAGCACGTCTCGAAGACTTTCAGGGTCGACGAGCCGAGAATAGACGAAAATCCAATTTTAATCACGGGACCTCGACCTGCGTGGTCGTTGCTGTTCCTGCTCCCGATTCACCCGAGATCAATACAAACATCGTATTCACGATCCTCCATAGACGTCGTTCATCGATCCTTTCATTTATTGCAACGATTTACAAACAATCGATCTTATTCTGAGTGAATTTGACGAACCGGCGTATCCGGGTCGATTTCTATTTTACACAAATTGCTTTTTAGCATATTCAAGAAAAGTCTCGTCCGTCCGTCGTGGATGTTCGGTAATCGTAAAAACGATGCGTCGCGCGACCACCGTTCCATTGCCCATAGCGGAAGACCGACGAATGATCGCGCACGCGAGAAGACCCGTATCGGACACGCGATCCAATTCCTTCAAGGTGAACCACGTGTTAGTCCTCTGCGGCTAAGGTGTCGTTCCGGAATCATTGAACATGATTCTTTTCTTGTTTCCGTAACAACGCTGCTTCGTTGAACGAGGGAATTCGCGAAATGTCGGACACTGAATCGCGATGCCTCGGCTGTGAGATTCAAAGTTAGCTCTTTAAAACGGTGTTCAGTGATAAAGCATCGACTCATCGGTAGCAATTATACTGAAGTAAAAAAAAAGAATGTTGGATTTAGTAACGCGAGACCAAAGCTTATTCCCTTTGATCGTATCAGCGTTTCAATGAAATTCGAAAAACGACGAACTGTTAAGTCCGAATGAAACACTGAGGAACAGAATTCTCCTGCTTCTCTACTTTGACCTCGTATCGACGCGCGGAAGTCGCGGCGGCGGTAGCGCTTCGGTTTCCGGTATCCGGATCGATGAAAATGCCAGCGACTGCGCCTAACGTGGTAGCAAAGAATCAGCCGTGGTCCCCCGGTGTATTCGCATGGAGGAGCACGGGCCGTGCTCGAGTTAAACGACCAGTCCTCTCCCTCTTGACCCAATTCGAGAAGCGCCCCGTGCCACGCACTCGTGACGTCACGGATCTTCTCCTCTGTGCGTGCAAGGCCAGCATTCTCTCTCTCTCTCTCTCTCTCTCTGGTCATTGGACCAGCTGATACGTTCCTCGCTTGCATTCGAGCTGCAGCTTGTCACTTGGTCTCCCATTCAAGAGTTAAGAGTTAATCGTTCAAGTTAGATACGAACGTAGGTTGATTTATGTGAAAAGGGGTGGGAATGAAATTTTCGGCTGACACCGAGCGGTGCTGGATACAATTCGGTGGAAGATGAGGATGGACGGATTTGGGGGAGGGGGAAGTTTCTTCCTATTTGATCGACCGAAGTATAATACTCGACTCTCGATTGTTAGGGCGGTTATTAATCTTTTGTTGTCTCGAGCGCCTTTAGCTAGACATGAAGATAAATCGTTCCTAGTGATTGGATGCCCATGATGATCCGGTCTTCCAATATTTTATTCGAAACCTCATCGAACCGCCCAGAGACTAGCGATAGATTAAGAATATTTCAGGCTTGGCGATTAGGATAGTTTTTCATACTTCCTTAACGCGGAAAGGCTATTTTTGTATTCAGTGCAGATTCGCAGAACATTTTCATCGGATTATTTCCTGTTGTTTTTAATTAGCTACAGTTCTGATTTACATGCGAGTAGCGGTCTCCCCTGTTCGCATTAGGCTTCTCTTTGATACAAAGCCGTTCAGGCAGGCACGAACGATCGATCCAATCTGGTTGGCGATACGACGGCCCAAATGGATCGGGCTGCGAAATTGATGGATCGCGGGAGGAGACGCGTCGTCAGACAGATCTCGCATAACGGCAAACGTGTATTGCAGCATTCCCGTTGACTCGATAAACCCTGTGTTTGTCTCTGAACGTTATTCTCGAAACTCGAATGTAAATCATTCCAACTTTCCTCCAAAAGTATTCATCGTTCTCATCCGCATCCAGGTCGCCACGTGTACATCTCTTCCCGTAGACTAATCTTCACCTGGAAATCTTCCACGGAATTAAACCGTCGAGTAAGTCTTGCTACCCTCGTTAGCCGGAGCCTCCGGCGGACGTCGTAATTGCGAATTAGCAAGAAAGTCACGAGTGGGGGGAAAAAAAAGGGAGGAAGCTCGCACAAATTCCTAGGCTCCTCGTCGTTTCGGTTACTCTTCACGTCGCTGCTGGAAGGTAGCGGAGCAAGAATCCAACGTTACGTATTTCATTCGGATGACGAAGGGAAAAAAGGGACGAGGAGTTATGCGCAAAGTGAATGCGAGATCCGGCAAAGCGTAAAATTCTGCACAGTCCTGTTCTATTTCAAATCCTCCCCTTTGCGTCCCATAAAATATCTATATGGCCGTCCGGTCAATGCTTTGGAATAAGAAATTACTTTTTTCTTGCACCCGTCCAACGGTACTCTCGATTTTCTTTTCAACGAAACGCGGTTCGACGGAAACGGCCAAGTTTTCCGCTTCATTCCACACTCTCGCCCCTCGGGGAGGCGGAACGCTGGTTCTTCTCGAAAGTATGCATAGATAGCTCGAGAAGTTTCCGCCGGACTTCTTCTGCTGAATTTACGAGGTAACTTGGAAATTTCTGGAATCTGTTAATATTCAAGATTCATCGCTCGATATTGGACGTTGTCCCCATTGAAAGGAGGGGTGTAAATTCTTCTTATTTCTCGGTCACTCGATCTCTGGGTGGCTCGTGGAACATTGACGGATAGATATCTATAATGTTAGGAATTCGGTTGATTCGTGGTGGAGCAGAAAAAGGAATCGAAATCTAACACGTTTTGGAAATTGAGACATTCGAGAATAACGAAACTTCGAGATTAGTAAACTAGAATATTTGAGGATTTCGAAGACTTGCCAAAAGTGTATAAGTGCGGTTAAGCGTAACTTAAGCAATGTTTCTCGAAATTTTTCATACGGCGGTAAAGGAAAATAGAGCGCACGCTAGTTTGAAGGGGAACAATTCAACAACTTCCGAGTTACTCGTTTCAGAGCTCGTTAATCTTGACCAGCGGCGACGGGTCGAAAAGAAATGAGGCGGGGTGATGTTCAGGACGCGGGAAGGATGTCCCCATTAGTCGGCTACAAGAATTCATCGTTTTGCACGGACACACGGTGTACATACATACATACATACATACATTGTGGCAAATGAGGGCGAGAGCGACGGCTGGCCTGGATGGCCGTTCTTCTGGCCACCCTCGTCAGCGTGGCGAAAGGAAAACGGCGGAAGACGTTGAAACGAGCCGCGGGAACGAAAGAGAAAGATTAGACAGTGGCTGGTCCCGAGCAAAGAGAGAATACATACAGCAAAGGCGAGACGGTGCTTGGATTATTCAAACGAAGAGAAATGGGCATCAATTAAATTCCTGTTCCTACCGTGCCGTTTGAAAGAGACCATTTTTCTTGACCGTGAGCAACGGGAATCGTCGACTTTCCTTGATAATAATTAATTGTCCGGTTTGCTGTGAGCTAGGCTTTCAATTTGTACCTTGTAATTAAATTGCGTTCGGTTTTGGTTATTCATGAAAACGAAGAGGGAAACGTTGAATGGATACCGGATGAATGGAAAGCGGTATAGAATAACTTTATCTTCCGTACACTTTGAGCTTCTACAATTACACGCGTAAGAATACGAGTTATGCGCAATTTGCATCTGTAGGATAGAGTCGAACATTCGATTTGTTCTCGCACGAGGGAGTGCGATCGATCGTTTCATCTTCGATTAACCGCCCCAAGCGAAGAACAGTTCTCATATTTTCCTTTTCCCAACAATTGCTTCGGAAACCAAGATTCTTCCCCTCGAAAGCTAATAACATCTCGCTGTTTATTCGTATATACGCGTGACAGCGATAGGAAGGATCCTGGGAACAAGATCGGGATCCACGAGACGAACCCCCATGGCGCCAGGGTGTCCGCGTGACGCATTCCCATGTGTCCACGCGCCTTTCCATGCTGTAGGGGAGAGACAGAGAGAGAGAGAGCGCGAGAGAGGTGGAGAGGAAAAATAGTAGGTGGCCTGGTTGTGTATTGATCCGTGACGGCGAAGACGGGGGTTGGCAGGAGGGGTGGTTTCGGGTCGCATGCGCATCCCCGTCGACAACGCTGCGTCCTCATCGACCCGCGACGAGGACACCGAAAAAGGGAGAAACGGAAAGCGGAACGGGCCGGAAGTGGGGCGGGGGGGATGCGCGCGGAACGGTTTCTGGATCACGGAATGGTACGGTACCATCGATAAAATAAGCAGGCGCACCCCCGACGCGGGTCTGGGCCGATTTAAATCATTGTCCGCCCGAGGGTGGCTCGAAGGCTTCGCAAGCCTAGCGAATTACGCGACTGGCACACGCGACGACGACGCCTTGCGTCGTCGCCCTGTTCGCCGTTTTAGAGACGCAGGGAATAAAAGATAGACTCGCGACGTGGACACGATGGATATGCGCCAGAGTGTTTGCGGTTTGTTGTGTTGCTTTGAACGAAGGCGAGCGGAATTACGTATAGGAGGCGGAGGGGAGAGAAGAATCCTTCGTTAAGGGAATGTTGGATGAAGCTACTTGGATAGGACGTAGGGGAGAGATAAAGGGTTGATGTTTATTTGCGATGCTGGTGGAATAATTGATCGAAATGGGGGCACGAGAGGAATTTGGGGAAAACTGGGGGTTGATGCTTCAACTTGCACGAGTATTGGAACAATTGTAACGAAAGCAAATTAGTTTGCGAATTTTTATATGCATCTATTACGTTCTATCACGTTCTACGAAAAAGGTATAAAAGATATTCAAATTATAGTGCTTGTTATACTTAGTAGGTGAAGCAATTTTCAACTGAGGTGTTCCACTTATTTTACTGTGCTCCCAGAAACACAACAATCTGCAGTCTAGTAATTAGTTAGTAGACTAGGTTAAAGTCTCCCAAACAATTTAATATTGGATAATTTTAATTCTCGTTACATCTATTACTTCGTTTCGCGCTACCATAGATAGCGTCTTCATTAAAAGAAACGAGTGAAGAACGACGTAATGTGATTAATTCGAGTGGCGAAGCGTAAGGTCGAAGTCGTCCACGTCGAATACAATTCCGATGAATTTTTCACAGTTCCTTCGGCAAACGGGGACTCGAGCGATCGATCCTTCAAACTGTAATCCCTTTAGCTATTCGCGTGGGCGTCCCGAGCATCTGCATAATATATCCCTCCGTTGCTCGGTAGCCAGTTTTAATCGCGAACAACTTGTTTCGCAGAGACGGGCATTGTAGCCCTGAACGCAACAGTCATTTCCGGTTATCTCTTTCACCTGGGTAAATCGTCTCTCCGCTTTTACGGACGGTATTTTACAGCGGCACGCAAATTCTTCCGGCAACCGTCCTCACCGAATATTGCACCGTACGCTGAACGCTTTAGGAAAACAAAAAATCTTCAGCTCCGGAATTTATTACCTCCAAACTTCACGGTGTACCATAAACATTGGAAGGGGTGAAAAATCTCTGAAGCAGCGTGTACGTTGAAATTGTTTAGCGTAACAAGCAAACTAGTCGTTAAGAGTTCACAAGTCCTACGTCCGATTAAAATTACCGCGACTCGAATATTTATTATGTTTCAATCCCGGTCTACCATCAGATTTAATTGTTTGAATTTCATTTAGTAGAAAGTAACCCGAATTTAATTAACTAAAAACGGTTCGATACGTGAAAAGTACTAGAGCACTGGGTCGCCGATACGTCCAAATATCTGTTCGATCTTCAATTCTCAACATTCATCTCATTCCCTTCGCGATTAAAACTGGAAACGCCGAAGCGCTGTTCGCGGTATATTCCGTCGCGATGCAGCGCGCACGATCCGTAAGATACGGTTAATCGCGGAGTATAGTACCCACTCGCCGAAATTACTGGGCGATATCAAATATTTGTTCGGCTCTCAATTAAAACAACAGTCAATTACTCGGGCCTCGGTAATCGGGTGTTCGGCGTTATTACGTAACGCTGGCCGGCTCTCTCGCCGCGATGACGTAAAGCTTGCCAACCCCTCGCTCGCCACCCTCGACACCGTGGTAACGTCTCGCCACCCATCCCGGCGAAACGAAGCTCCGAGATTCTCGACGAGGAACGAATTAGGTTAAGCATGGCCGACTTCGTTAGAATTTCGAGCTAACCCGTCGCATCCCTTCGAGCTCTTCCGGTTCCGTCCACCACCCACCCCCCTACGCTCTCGTGGAAGCTCGACAAACAGGGGGGAGGAGAGGGGGGGGGATGGTTATGCAACTCGATTAAACTCGGCCTGTCGCGTCTATCACGATGAAATTCTTGACTACGCGTCCTGTGCCACGCCGGAAGAGACCCCGAGGTATCCGAGGGGATGGGAATCCATCCCTTTCGACAGCTAAATCAGTTTATGTCGCTGGTATCAGTGCCGTGGCGGTTCGCATTGTCTTTGATTTAATCGGCAGGGATCAAGACGCGTCGAATTTCTTCATTAATTTCCCTTTTTTTTGGGGGGAGATAATTGCTGTTTTTAGGTTGCTATCGGGGGTTCTTAGTGGATTTTAATTTCAGGACAATTTAGGATGGATTCGTATTGCTTCATACGAAAGGGTGAAATCTCGGTAGAAGTTTCGTAAGAGCCCCTTCCTTCGTTGGATTAAATTATTCCTGAAGAATGAGAATTCGTTAAAGAGAACAGCTACTAAATTCTTTCTGATATAAATCAACATTAACAGAAATGTCGAATTATTCCACGGAAAGGCTCCTGTTAATTTTGGCTAAAATTTTCAGGTCCCCTAATTCTGCCAAGTAATTGCAATCCCCCAGATACGCTTTCTTCTCAATAAAAGCCCCCGTACCCTCGACCTTAATTCGACGATTACGATCCCCGGAGCGGCGGGCTGTTCGCGAGCTACACCGCTTGTCTCGCGCAACGAATCCCAGCCACCTTTTCTTTTTTTCGGAAAAACAATGCGGTCGTGAGCCATCTTCCCCGCGGTGCCACTCTTTATTCGACCACTGGGAGCGTTACCCGCCGCATCATTGTGTTAAACTGATCGTTAAAGAAATTCTAGCAAGTTATGTAGATACACGAACACAAAATAATCATCATCAAGTATATGACGATTATTATGGAGATTGCTATAAATCAATCACGAAGCAAAGCTCAACCCTATACTGTAAATTCTCCATTCCTATCTCTTTATTATCTGCAAACTGGAGTAACATAAAAAGAAAAAAAATTCTATTTGGTGCATGCAAAAGTTTTCTTTTCTTTATACGTAACAGATGGATCGAAAGTTAGCGTTCGAAATATTTCCCCACGACTTTCCCGAAATCACGAAGCCATTCTCGTGTTTCTGCAACATTTCGAATGCGTTGTCCGGGCAAAGAGTGTGCCGCATCGATCCGAATAGATGATAATCCATCGGCGCCAAATCTGACGGTGTTTAAGCAGCGTTTCTCTCCTCGCTGGAGCTCGTATCGAACGCCAGGGTCGAATATACAAAGCTTCTCATCCCTCATCGTGCTGATTTTTGTTTCGCGACGTTTATTGTTGCTCATCGATCCAGAAGTTGGCGTTTTAGATAGACCAAGACCAGTTAAACGATCGCACAAAAGGAGATTCTACCCATTAAAACTCCGCATGAACGCTTAAAAAAAAACACTTTTGCATACACCTAATGCTTATGTTTGGCAAATTTTCGCAAACGAAAATTCACATGAATAGAACAAACATTATCAGTGGAATCGGCAGCCGTGTCTTATCGCCAATTTTATCGGTTTTCCTGCCCGACAACCACTTCCGGTTTTCTCACTGAACGTCCTATCCGGAACGCGCGCGCGTACATACGAAAATTTGCATGGGCCCGACACAGCGTTCATCCCGTGGACTTTATCACGCTCCTGTACATTGGATTTTAGCCTGCACCGTCCACAGGCTCGTCTATCGATCAGGATTTTCGTGGATCCCGAGTGGAAGCGCGCGGGGCACAGGTTCAGCTTCATCGATCCGCGTGCCAATCCTGGAGAGACCGCACCGTGCCTTTCTACCGGTGTGGGATCGTGCAGCCTCAGTGTCCTCGTTGCTCTCGTTGTTCCCGTTCGACCGTGATTTCCCTTTTGGATAGAAATTTTCGGCGCGACTGAACCGAGATCGGCGGCGTTGTTCCGTTCATTATCGCGCGCGTGTCTCTCCTTTTAAACCATCAAATCGTTCGATTCTGCTTTGTAATCTTCGCCCGGAGATTCTTCATACGCTTCGAATTTATCCAGCCTGGACAGATGGATTTCCCCCGCGAAAATGGAAAGCGGGAACGAAGCTTCGGGAGCGCGAGGCTCGCGGAGAATTACGCGGCAGCGATCCGCGGCGTATTTCTAGTCTTAACCCTGGCCGGTTTAAACTCGCTGAATAATTCGTAGTAATTCAATATTCCAATGCGGAGCTCAATTAAGCGTGCGCGTTGCGGCGCAGCTTCTGGTCCGGCCGACGTGTTCGCCCGGAATGCGCGTTCACGATTAGATAAAAGCGTCGTACCGAGAAGTCGACCGATCCGTAGTCGCTCGTAAAAAAGTGAATAAACAGTAATTTCCTTACGCGCTTGCGATGCGGCGAACGTAAACGTGACGACCGTTCCGCGGCGTTATTATCTCTCGTTGATCGCCACACACTGCTCTCTCATCATTGAGGAAGCACGATTATGCAATTCCGTTACGTGCACACCTCCCAGAGTGTGACGCGCACGTATAAGGACGGGGTGTGCACACGTGTAACGGAGTGGTACAGAGCTGTCCGATAACATTGCTGCTAGGCAAGATCGACACAGTGCGCTCCGATGAAACGAAAATTGAACTTGAAACGAAAATTGAACTTGAAACGTTGCTATCGGGCGTGCGGAAAACGTGATGCAAAACAAAGTAAGATAGACACAGGAGAAAGGCAAAAAGACACGGGAAGAAAAAGGAAACGATGTTTCCCTTGGCTACAAGCAAAAATTAGAAAATAATATCAGACAAGAAAATTGATTTAAATGCAATATTTCATTGATTGTGATCTCCACACGAGTTCCTCTATCTCTTTTAGGCGGAGGCGGACAATAATCGAGACGGTTTCAATCGTCGACACAATGCTTTTTGTCTGCAACAAAATTATTCTAATATATTCGCCGCGCAGTGTGTGCCATTGAAATATCGGTCATACGCAGAGGACCGAGAGGGCATGACACACAGAAGCGCGCGTCTATGCGAGGCAATTTATTTGGACGGAACCGAGAGCTGCCGTCGACGAGACACGCACGCACACCGCTCGTTAAAATCGTTGACGAACAAGCCGCGCGTATATGTATGTACGCTTCGTGTCTGTATCATTTGGATCAATAGAGACAGAGGCTGAGAATTCGTCCCGCGGGCTCCTACATCCGCTTCGCTTCGATCCGCTCCATTTCCGGGGGCCAATTGAAATCAATACTTTCCTCGTTTCTGGCGGTTCGATCTCGCTGCTCTGAACTGGGTTCAACTCGTTTGCAATAAAAAGATATTTCGACTCTGGGAGGAGAATTTTCAGATAATCGTGACTTTTATTAACCGTCGCATCTTTTTAATTGCACGCGAATTAATCGAACGGCAAATGTTCTTGGCCAAAGTCTAGAATTTCTTTGACCGAACCAAGACTGATCCATTGGAACGTTTTCATGTTCAAAGATCATCCGGGACGCGAAAGTCTCCGCGAAAGACCGTTTCGACGCTTTTTCAAGTAATCCCCAATAAAATTTCCAATTTCCTGAAGCCGGATAGATTTTTGAAAAGTCTTTCTTCGGCTTCGAGAACCACTGGCTACGCGCCAACCTATTGCACTTATTTCCGCGACACGTTCGGGATTGCGATCACCGCACCGTTCCGAGTCGGCGAGAGGTCCGGACAATTTACCGCACTGCGGCTAAGGGCGAGATCTTCTCTGAGCGACGAGCAACAATTATCGCAATCGCGCGCGCACACGTGCGCCGCGGCCGATCGATCTCGCGAAATTGAACGCGTGCACACGATGAGCACAGGCGAGAAATTCAGGATGGATAGAGAGAGAGAGAGAGAGAGAGAGAGGTACCGGGAGCCGTTCGGCTGAATAGACGCGCCGACGAGCAATCTGATTCGATCGGAAACGCTTCGTGGATGGAAATCGCGTGAAACGCTGAGAACGAGGAGAAACGTACTTTTCAGGAGCGCGGGTGAAATTGATAAAAGTAAGCCGAGGATGCGTGTATCGTAGAAGTGTTCAGTAATTGAAGATATTGTTAATACCTATTAGGTGAGACAATACTTTGAAACAGAATGTTTGGGATAAGTGTTTTTATCATTTTCGCCAGGATAAAGTATTGTTTTCTTACAAGTATTCCAATGATTGTTTACTTCCACAAAGGATTCTCGATGACCCCCGAATGTATAGCGCGAATATTATTGAGTAATTTGAAATGGTTATCATAGATAATATTGCAAAGCAACTGCGTGTCGTCGGTAACTATTTCCCTTTCATTGAAAAAAGTATATTTTTCCTTTCAACGAATTCGGGACGAAAAGAAAATCGTGCAAGGGATGAAAGTGGTAGCTTGTGTGTTTCGTACGCTATCCGAAGGACCAGGTTTAATCCCGGCAGGATCGACGGATCAAATCCACCTATCTCTTTCTATAAGACAAGGGGCGCGACCCTCATGAATTCGTGACTTGTCATCGGACTTGCTGAATCTTCTGAACCATACGAACAACCCCTCTGAGAAACGTTTCAGGGTAGTATCGATGGCCGCGTTAAGGTATCGTTTGTATGCGTTCGGACGCCCGAGGAAATGAGATTACACCAAGTTTGCGGATCCGTAGAGATTCTCTTCACGCATATCTCCGGATGAAATTGCTAGCTTCGATCCGAATAATAATACAAACGTTTGATTTTCTTGTTCAATTCTACTCGAATGCGCGACGAAGAGAAATATAGGGAATGCAGTAATTTATTTCATTTTAAAGCAATGTATCTTTATCTTATTTATGACTTTCTGTAATCCCTTCCGCAAAGATGCAAAATAGTAAACGCCACTCGGATAGATTCACCTGAACCGCGTTTCGTTTATCGATATAAATTTACCATAGATCATTTTTACCCGACGACTCTCGCGTAACGCTTCAATTGTCCACTCGCAATTTGCCCACAAATTCCGCGCACTCCGCCAATAGAAATTTTAACGGGCATACCGCGAACACAGCCGTCCTCGGATCTCTGCGAGCCAAGGAAGAGCAGGAAGCGAACGGGCATGTGTGAATCGGAGTGATTCGCAATGGAAATCGAGATTAATTTCGTATGGTGATCGTTGATTAGGTCCGTCCGCGGGATCGAACGATTTTCAGCGGCACGCCTCCGCTGAACCGACACCGGAAGTAGTCGTTATCCAAACACCGGCGAGTCGAGGCCGCTCTTGAAAATTAGGCTCGCGGTTGTATCGCGGCCTCACGTGCTCGTTTTCTCTCTCTCTCTCTCTCTCTCTGCCCACGTGTTTCGCAAGAGAGCTCAGCTCGCGGGGCTTTTCATGGCCGGCATGAGAATTCCAATCGAAACGCGAACGAGTGCGCTTATGAAAATTATTTCTGCGAAATATGGAAACGTTCTTTCAAGGCAGAGTTTTACACAATGTTTTACACATTTTGATCAAAATATTCGCCGCGGTCGTCGAACGAAATCGAGCCGCATCGTCGAACCCAGTCAATGAGTTAATTTTTTTCATTCAAACGCTCGCCTATCACTTTATATCGCATTGATTTATTTTGTATTTTTTTTTCCTGTACATTCTCATGATTTTTTTTTTACCATCATTTTTTACAGCATGGCCGCTCAGACTCGTACAGGGTCGCGACGATACCGAAAATTCCCGACGACAACAAAACGGCCGACGGGATGTACAAGGTATTCACAGCGAGACTTCCGGTCTCCGCGGTGGCTCTCCATTAGTGTTACGCTCGCTATTCTTTTCAGAGGCTTGTGCTTCATCGATGATGGACTCCGCTCTGTCCCCTCTCTTTGCTGCCTTAAAATCACTTCAGGAATGTTCTATGCGAACTACTTATCGGAACATCTTTCGTCTCTTCATGGTCCACCGTGGACCAGCCTCTGAACTAACCATTTCTCTCGCCTCTTCGTTCTAACAATCGTCAAACCCCCTTTGTAGATACCTCCTCATTCATTTCTTTATTCTCCTTATTTATTCTCTTCGTATTGTTCATTCCTTCATTACACTGTATACACTACTTAAGCTCTCTTTCCCACTTGTTTTTTTTATAAAGCGAATCTTTTCTTACAACACCTTCTTCCTTTCCTCTTACTTTTCTTTTGTGTAGAACCATTCTCCCAATCATTTAATTATAAGGATATCGTTCTCTCCTTCTCTTTAAAAAAAACATTGCTATCGGTTAATTCCTTTCCCTCTGGGGCTAGGTGAAATCTTCTTTTCTGAACTGGGTGTTATCGGTACTAACGTACAGGTGTTTCGCACAGCATTACTCATACTCACTGTAACACGAGCTACCTATCGCTTGCTACCTCTCCGTTTTTCGACGTACCATAATTATTCGGGACAATTGTCTGGGGCGAAGGGTACCATTAATAGATCCGACAAGTTTCTCGTTTGTGGAAACGAAGGATCTTGTAATTAGCAACGATCCGATGGTTAATTTGCACGTTACAGGCTCCTGATGCATCATGTCAGGCCGAATGGTTTTAATGGGAATTGTACAGGGATGCATAGGAATTTGCATAACAGTCTCCCAATTCCAATAGCCTTGTCCCTGATTCGTATATTGTTTTCCGAAGAAGTAACCCAAAGTATCATTCGCTTAAATTCTTCTCAATCTCTGTTATCCTCGCGATTATTGCATCCTGTAAAAAGAAAGTCCAGGGTAAACCGATTTCGAACGATCCAAAGAATAATGTTACTGAAACTTGACGTTATCCAAAATTTCCATATTCCTTTCCCACGATAATTCACCAAGCTTCATATACGACGATGTATATTAAACGACTATTTATCATTTTTGTAAAACAGTCGCGGCGGAAGACCCCGAAGCGGAGGACGGACAATCTAGAGGACTTGAAGCAGGAGCTGGACATTGACTACCACAAAATCACGCCCGAGGAGCTGTATCAGAGATTTCAGACGCACCCCGAAAACGTAAGCGTTTTCAGGCCGTTGAACTCCATCACCGACAGCCTACACGCGTCTTCGATTCGCGTTCCAGTTTAGAATTAATTACGCGCCGCTGACGCGAGCGCGAGAGTTTTCTCCCGCTGCTCTACCTGCGCTCGCGTGACCCCGATCGATCGGGTTATATTTAAAGCTCTCGAGTATCGTCGCTGACGCGAAATTCATAATGTCCCTTATTTAAGCGAGGCCGGTAATCGTGGAACGCGTCGCAGCCGTTCGAATTCCGTCGTATTGTGTGCAAGATTGGAATGACGCGATGAACGCCGTAGAAAGGCTCTTCGATTTCGAACAATTATCTCGGGATCGGAGAGGGAGTAGCTTTTCTACAAATACCCTCGAAAGTAATATAACATTTCGATGGCGATAAGTAACAGCCAAAACGCTGAAACTCCCATATTCTTTCTACTATTTCTAAAAAAAGAAAAAAAGAACAAGAATGATTGTCCTTGCAGGGCCTCAGCCACGCGAAGGCGAAGGAGAACCTAGAAAGGGACGGGCCGAACTCGCTGACACCGCCGAAACAAACGCCGGAATGGGTGAAGTTCTGCAAGAATCTGTTCGGCGGTTTCGCGTTGCTGCTGTGGATCGGCGCGATCCTCTGCTTCATCGCGTACTCGATCCAGGCGTCGACCAGCGAGGATCCGAGCGACGACAACCTGTACCTGGGCATCGTGTTGGCGGCGGTCGTCATAGTGACGGGCATATTCTCGTACTATCAGGAGAGCAAGTCGAGCAAGATCATGGAGTCGTTCAAGAACATGGTACCGCAGTTCGCCACCGTGATCAGGGAGGGTGAGAAGGTGATGCTCAGGGCGGAGGAGCTGGTGCTGGGCGACGTGGTCGAGGTGAAGTTCGGCGATCGTATACCGGCCGACATCCGTATCATCGAGTCCCGCGGCTTCAAAGTGGACAACAGCTCGCTGACGGGCGAATCGGAGCCGCAGTCGAGGTCTCCAGAGTTCACGAACGAGAATCCGTTAGAGACAAAGAATCTCGCGTTCTTCTCCACGAACGCCGTTGAGGGCACTGCTAAGGGAGTGGTGATCTGCTGTGGCGATCAGACGGTAATGGGAAGGATCGCTGGTTTAGCGTCCGGCCTTGACACCGGCGAGACCCCGATCGCTAAGGAGATACACCATTTCATTCACTTGATCACAGGCGTGGCTGTGTTCCTGGGCATAACGTTCTTCGTAATCGCGTTCATTCTCGGTTACCATTGGCTCGACGCCGTCATCTTCCTTATCGGTATTATCGTGGCCAACGTGCCGGAGGGTTTGCTCGCGACCGTGACCGTCTGCTTGACGCTGACCGCGAAACGTATGGCGTCCAAGAATTGTCTGGTTAAGAATCTGGAGGCCGTCGAAACGTTAGGCTCGACGTCGACCATCTGCTCGGACAAGACCGGCACGCTCACGCAGAACCGTATGACGGTGGCCCACATGTGGTTCGACAATCAGATCATCGAAGCGGACACGACGGAGGATCAGTCCGGGCTGCAGTACGACAGAACTAGCCCCGGATTCAAGGCGCTGGCGAAGATCGCCACGCTGTGCAACCGTGCCGAGTTCAAGCCCGGCCAGGACGGCGAGCCGATCCTGAAGCGAGAGGTGAACGGCGACGCCTCCGAGGCGGCTCTATTGAAATGCATGGAACTGGCGTTGGGCGACGTGATGGGCATTCGTAAACGTAACAAGAAGGTCTGCGAGATCCCGTTCAACTCGACGAACAAGTATCAGGTCTCGATCCACGAGTCGGACAATCCGGACGATCCCAGACACTTGCTGGTGATGAAGGGCGCCCCGGAGCGGATCCTCGATCGTTGCTCGACCATCTTTATCGGCGGCAAGGAGAAGGTGTTGGACGAGGAGATGAAGGAGGCGTTCAACAACGCCTACCTCGAGCTCGGCGGTCTCGGCGAACGTGTACTCGGTTTCTGCGATTACGTGCTGCCGTCCGACAAATTCCCCATCGGCTTCAAGTTCAACTGCGACGACCCGAACTTCCCCGTCGACGGGCTCCGCTTCGTGGGCCTGATGTCCATGATCGACCCGCCCAGGGCTGCGGTGCCTGACGCGGTCGCAAAGTGCCGTTCCGCTGGTATTAAGGTCATCATGGTTACCGGTGACCATCCGATCACTGCCAAAGCCATTGCCAAATCCGTCGGCATCATCTCTGAAGGTTGGTTCCCCCTTCCACTTCGTTGCAATGCTACGATAGATTAATCGCGCTTAATTCTCTTCAAGAGGGCGCATTAATTAAATTCGCGTCGAGAATGGCTTCAATCTTTAAAATACCGAGCGTCGTGAATTTTGCACAACTCCCGCCCTTAACTTTGCTCCGTCTCACAAAATATTCATAACGCCGTAGCAGCTGCCTCAATCTAAAGTGTCGGTTTCCCAAGGGGACAAAGGTGTGGTAGTCCTTCGTCAAAGTAATTCTATTTGGAGCTGCCCACTCGTTTTTTCTTTCCCGAGACTAACGGGAAAGTTTTTTTAATAACGAAAAATGATATTTCCGGCGGACAGGTAACGAAACCGTCGAGGATATCGCTCAACGGTTGAACATCCCGGTGTCCGAAGTGAATCCTCGCGAGGCCAAGGCCGCCGTTATCCACGGAACCGAACTCAGGGAACTGAATTCCGACCAACTGGACGAGATTCTCAGGTACCACACCGAAATTGTGTTCGCCCGTACCTCGCCTCAGCAGAAGCTCATCATCGTCGAAGGCTGTCAGAGAATGGGTGCCATCGTCGCTGTAACTGGTACGCCACTTCTCCTTCTTACAACTTTATTTATTAATCAAACGTACAAGGTTTTAGCTTCGTTTAAACAACAACAAAAAATGTACACTCTGTATCGTATAATAGATCTTCCTTTCATTCATATTAGCTTCGTCGCGCGTTGAACGAATAACGTGTTCTCGGTAATCGTGCGCCAGAGGCAAGCGTTCTGATAGCAATATCCTGAAAGAGAAATTCTGTCCCCTAAGGATCGTGAACTTGAGAGTTCGCGTCATAATTGAGCTTCCTGTAGACAGACTCCGGGATCCCTTGAGAATATCGGTCTTGCTCTTTCGCGAGCTCCGTGGCGTAGAGCTTTGAGAGAAAATTCTTGCTTTATTGGAAACAGTCTGTTCGTCAGCTACACTTGGCCATAATCCTCCGGGGATTTGTACCGCTTGCACGATTCCATTTTATGTATTCGCAAAATCCTTGGGCATTCCCCTATGCGGGAATAATCTTCGGACGCTAAAGGCGAATTTTCCTCGAGTAATTGTCAGGTGTTGGCCAACCTATAATGAACTTTCTCCTAATTTGGAATGTATTAGTAGTTTCGCGTATCACGAATAACTTATAATACGTATGCGCCAAGAAACGCTCGGAGTATCAAGAACCGAGTAATATAAAAATACCTTTAACCGATCTCAGGTGACGGTGTAAATGACTCGCCTGCCCTGAAGAAGGCCGACATCGGTGTGGCCATGGGTATCGCCGGCTCCGACGTGTCCAAGCAGGCCGCCGACATGATTCTGCTCGACGACAATTTCGCCTCGATCGTGACCGGTGTCGAGGAGGGTCGGCTGATCTTCGACAACCTGAAGAAATCCATCGCGTACACCCTGACCTCGAACATCCCCGAGATCTCACCCTTCCTGGCGTTCATCCTATGCGACATCCCTCTGCCTCTCGGTACCGTCACTATTCTTTGCATCGACTTAGGAACCGACATGGTGAGTGCTGACACATTCCCACCCGCGTCTCGTTCGTTTCCCCTCGGAAATGATCGAAACGTTCACGTGAAACGTCTTAATCGAATTCGACGACCTCTCGGCGAGATCCACATCGGTGCGATTGGATGGGATCTCACGAACGGTCGTCGGAATTCCTCTTGAACGACAACAGATTTTCAGCTGTGCGTTGTTCCTGTGCTCGCGACACTTCTACGATTTTGTGTTTGAAAATGATCTGTCAAGGTGCCGGCGATTTCTCTGGCGTACGAGCACGCCGAGTCCGATATCATGAAGAGACGGCCTCGTGATCCTTACAGAGACAACCTCGTCAACGAAAGGTTCTCCTTTCTATTCAAAGTTGCTTTAGTACCATTTGAACTAGGACGGCTAAGCCAGCTCCAGTAATGTACGCCAGATCGACGCGTAGACGCACCCTTGGGAAGCTAGTTTTCACTGTTGGCGAAAATGTAATCATTCGAACCTGATATTCTTTATTTAGGCGACCCTCTTGTGGAAATCCAGCCGCAGTGGAATCGACAAATCTTTATTAATCATTGTGCCAGATTTAGTGGAATACGAGAATTTTGATTCCAAAGGAATGTTTGTTTTCCTCATGATTCTTTTTTTTTACTGTAATTTAGTGTTTATCATTATGAGAGATTTCAAGAGGATCTTTTTTGGAATCTTAATCATCGTGTTCCCTAAGCTTTAACAGAATTTTTCTCCAGCCACAAAGGTCGGTCTCGCACAAGCGGGGACAGAAGAAGAAATTTCAAGCGATTTCAGGGGAAGCGGCTCGAGGAATCGATCCCAAAACTATCCTTCCATCCCTCTCGCCACTTTCCGCCCCATCGTGTTCCAATCGATTTAGTTCTCTCAGTTGATTTCTATTCGCTATTTTTACATTCTCATCACGCGATATCACTGCTCGCAAGAATGCTGATTACTAAACGGGGATTAACACCGCGAACGTTTGAATTCACCGAATACCCGAACGATTAGAAAAGTAAAGGAACGTTGAGGTATCGAGGAAAGTTCAGATATATACTGCTCTTTCCTTCTTTCTTCTCGCGCGTAATGGTCAGCATCCTTGAAGCGCGGATCAGCGAGAAGCGAAAAAAAAAAAGAAAACGATACTTATGATTGATTTCATTATTGGCGTTGTTACTGAGCCTGTTGATAATGTGACGTCAGGTACCAGCCATCTCACTTGCCTACGAGGAGGCAGAAAGCGATATTATGAAGCGACATCCACGAAACCCGTTCACTGACAAGCTAGTTAACGAAAGGTAACACATTAACAACATAAACGAACCTTGACAAATGAACTACTATACTACTACTTACTACTACTACTTACTACTATTTACTACTACTGCTACTACTACAAACAACTACACGATTCATCATTTTTATTGGGGGCAAAAAAAAAAAGAGCCGTCGACGACGCGGTGGCCCTCTTGATCCTTGAAGCTTCTCTGTTTCAATGTTACGCGTTCCAAGATTAATCCTCCCCTGAGAATTATCGAAGGGAAATGGCTAGATCGAAAAAGAAAGTTGCACGACTCATCAGCCGCAAACGATTAACGTTGATAGCGATAATATTAATTAATTGGAAACAATTATTCGCTAGAGGTAAACGTTCTGCCGCCTGTTGTTCGTTCGTTGTTAATATCGATTCGCTTCAAGAATGAAATGCCACTGTCGCGCGATCGCGCTCCCTCCTTTGTCCGCCTATTGGTCGTTCTTACTCCTATGGTTATTGTACAGTAGCTAGCTCGTTCTGTCTCGTGTATACTCGTTCGCGAACGCCGTAAAAGACAGAGGGACAAGTTAGAGGAACATTGTTCACGACACGTCTCTATCCGCGGTGGTAAACGGTCCCGTGTGTGCAAATTAATCCCTAGCCTGTGGTTTTGTTTATTCGTGTGCAAGAAATTGCTCGATGTACTCTTTCGTTTGTAAAGTTCCACGTACGAACGGCGATAATACTTTTGCCCAGTGTTTTCTATACGTATGCGCTAATCCAGAACGCGAACGACCAACAGTTTCTCTCTGGCGCGAGTGAATGCTACTCTTTTCAACCGATGCATCGCGTTTAAAAAAAAAAAAAAAAAAAGAAACATACACGCACTCACACACAAGAAGCTATCTCGCATTGAAGGGGAACGTAAACGTTTCGCTGTTTGGACTCTTTGAAATGCTTTTTTTTTTTTTCTTTACTCGGCGGAAGGGAAGCTTCGACGCTAACACGAGAGCGAACGCGGCGAAAAGAAGGGGCGAAACATTGGACAATGGCGCACGGGTTTTCTTTCTCTTCTTTCTCCCTTCCTTTCTCCGGCTGCGTTCTTTATTCTGCTTTTGCGAGTTTTTCTGTCGATCGAACGCCAACGGCTGCGGGTTTAATTTGTTCGATGCCTTGGTCGGAGGACCCTCGCTCGGACGTGGCTGTAGGGGATGATGAATGATCTAACGCAAGGTAACAGAATGGTGCACGCAGGTATAAAAACACTTGAGGGCATTTGGTGACTGGGTATTACACATTATAGAGCTTTGTTATCGGATCTCTTAATACATATTACTTTATATCTCTCTATCACCATTTCTCTCTACCCAATAATTCTAGTTTCGCCCTCTCTCTCTCTCTCTCTCTCTCTCTCTCTCTCTCTCTCTCTATTTCTCTCTTTCTCTGAAAGCCCGATCGATATTTGCTGCAAAGCTAAACTATGGATCCTGATCAGAGGGACGTTTGCTCGTCCTCGGTTGTCTATTCGATAAAACGTAACGAGGAGGAATTAATAAAGAGAATCTATTTAACAAAAAGATTCAGTGAAATAGATATTGTTGTCATATTGAATACGCTGTATCTAATAATGCCCTGCAACCGGCGATAATGATATCACAAAAGATACAATTATATAAAATTGGAGACTTGAAAGAAAAAATGAATAATTGAACAATGGGCAAAGCGGTCGCGGCACGAGCAATCGATGACTCTCCCTCTACTCCTCTAAATAAAAATGACAAACAAATTATTGCCAGTCGAACGATCTTCGCTTGTAATTAGCGTGTTCTTTCATTTACATCAAAGGTAAGCAGTAAGCTCTCTCTCTCTCTTTCTTCCTTTTCTATTTCTGTCACTCTTACTCTCTTTTCACCTCCAAGCTGAGCTTCTTTTTCCAAAACTTCTGTCAGTCATTTTTTTGATCGTAACGCCATAATATCGATCCGTTGCGGACGGAAAGTCCGTTCTCTCTTCATTCTTCCTCTCGTCTTCTCATCCCTTCGCACTATCTTTGAACGTGCCACGAAATATTTATTCCACGAGCGACGACTCGTCGAGACTGCGATCATCGTGAATCGATTTCCCCGATTGTCCTCGTTTTTCTTCGATTCGGGGTAATTAAACAGATTGTTTCCCGGATCGTTGGACCGACGACACCGTCACCCTCGTCGTAGCGTTATATCTAATAAGGATTCGCTTTCGTTTACCAGATACTTTCGCTATTAACTATTATCTTCTCATCATTTTTTTCTTTTGTTTTCGGTATTTCTTCCTATACCCTGCTGTCTCTCGCTGCACAAGCCAAGGCTTGTCGTTGCTCTGCATCGCTAAAGAATGTAGGAATCAATCTTAATCTCGTTGCATCCTTGATCGCTTTGTCGAACGCAACAGGAGTTTGCTTATAAAGCTCTCAAAAGTTTGTAGAATCTGACGGTAGGCATCTTTTCCGATATCTTGGGATAAGAACAGACGTCACACGTGAACAGCGCAGGGAACAGTATAATTTACACGAGAATACACTGTAGGCGCATTATAAAAAAAAGTACTTCTTACAATGCTGACTTCATAAACAAAGAAAGAACATTTTTCCTATATTCTATTTGGTACATAATCGTCTTTACATAGTGCGTTATTAGTCGTATTATATATTTATATTCATACATTTACCGTTCATCCCCGTGGTAATTATCGTTTATCACGGATCACCGTTACTTTCATCATTATCATAGGTATCATTGTCGCCGCTCTAGATAGCCGATACGGTTGACAATTATCTCGTCGACCCCCCTTTCCTGATCGTCATCGTAATCAGATTCATCGTCGTTCGAAATAGTGATTATCTTTCAATATAATCCTCTCTCACTATGATATTCGTTCACCACGCTTCTCTTTATACTATTTTCGTTTTCTTTCCCATCTATTGAATACGCTGTCACGACCACACACGCCAGCATATTTATTACTCCTATTATTATCCACGGTTGAACTAGTAATATGAATTTTCTCTCTACTATCACTGCTACGTTTTTTACTCTACTGTCGCACAAGCTGTGCCGCTGCCGCCGTATAGTATCTCTACTACTTATCCGTTCGCTTCTCATCGTCGCGAACGATAAAGGGAACCGCTCGAAACAGCGAGCCGCGCGCAACGAACGATAATGCTACACGAAACGGAACGACGGGAGAGAAAGCGACGAAAGGAAAAGGTAGCAGGGTAAACGCGACGCGATGGACGCCTAAAAGAAGCGAAAGAGAAACGCCGAGAACGCTGGAAGAGGCAGGAAACGATGAAGTGAAAGACGATCGCACCATTGTCACATCTCTCTTTTTAGGCATCACGACCACCTCTTTGCAGTTTTTCTTTCTCTCATTCTTTACAGTCCTTATCACGTTTTATTCTGTAATGCGCTGCCTACCGCCCCCGCTGCCTTCTACCACTTCTGCGACTGGCAACTTTCTATAGGCCGCCGAACCATCGTGCAAAACCGACTTCTCTGTTTTCTAATTATAGACTTACAACACTCTATCGGGCCGATCGTAATTTCTCCGCCCGTACGCACTGATAAATCAAGGGGGGCGGGGGGGAGGGGACGGAGTTAGATTGTCTATGCTCCTTCCTGTGACAGAGAGCACGTCTTTCCATTCAACCGGTGTTCGATCTAATTTTTCTTCATTGGAAAAAACACTTTGATGTTCCTAATTTTACGTACATGCCTTTCACTAAAAAGAAAAGAAGATAATGTCAAATGCTTCGCGATGGTTTCTCTCTGTGCGTTAGGGGGCAGTATGCAAAAGGGTACTAACAAAGATTGAGCCTGGACTTTCTCGTAGTCAGAGCGCATGAAAGAGCAGGAAGCCTGGAAAGTGTTTGTGATAAAAAAATGAAATATGATGATTAATCTCCAAAGACGCTCGATTTCGGAATGCAATTACATTACGTGCTTGGACCTCTAGCTATTTTATCAAAGATACTTCCTCGTGTTTCCCTTAATCGAGAGCTAATCATTTGATTAATTTTGCACTGAAGCCTAATAATGAACGAAGAAGGACAAATCTCTCTCTCTCTCTCTCTCTCCCTCTCTTCCTCTCTTTGGTCCATCAGATCTGTTCTCTTAGTTGCAGCAATTTGGCTAAGCGACTTCCTGCTTCTTTTATCGCCCCTGACGTACGATCCGAATATTGTACATAACAATGTAAATATGCATACCTCTGTACATATATCTATATATCTATATATTGCTACTACTATTTGTACGGTGTATGGGGTGCTTGGTACACGATTTCTAATCAACGCTGGATGGCAGGTGCCGGCCATCTCGCTAGCTTACGAGGCACCGGAGTCGGACATTATGAAACGGCAGCCCCGCGATCCTTACAGAGACAATCTTGTCAACCGAAGGTGGGTCTCCCAACTACCCACCAGAGAAACCAATCCACCTAGCGACAAACCTAAACGCAAACAGATGAGACACGTACAAGACATACGGAGGCAGAGTGCGCGGCATGGTCAAGCAATTATCGCTGCTGATCTTTCTTGGATCGGAGAGAGCTTTACGCTTTTCGAACGCCTAGAGTTCTGTCGGTTTTTCTTTAGAGAGCCTCCAGGCAGTTTAGCATTTTTCAGAATTTCCCTTTCAAATGATACGCGCAGCGTTAGCAGTGTTCGAATTTATCCGCGGAGTTGAACTGAAAGTTTCGTATAATTGAAACATTGTCCGTCACGAAAGTTTTATATCCTTTCGAAATGTCCCTGAAACATCTTCTAGATCTAGAATCGTGAAAATAATACAGAGTGCCAGGAATTTCGCAGACGTTTTCCTCACTTCTCATGTTATAATCTGCGTGAAAGTTTATGGTACTTTCGCGTTTCTTTATTAAATATTCGGGACTCCGCGCACGGGCGGATTACTGGCTAGTTTTTCTTTACGACTCGTGTCCATAGATCGATCAGCAGAAATGTTTATTCCATTGGCAATTGATCGCAGCCGATGCTTTGCATCGAAGGCCAGAAAGTTTTCGAAATTTCGCAGATTTTCATCCTCAACGTATTTGACCATTCTCGCACTAAGTTCAATACTGAATCGCATACGTATGCGTGCACGCATACGGGGAACACCTATAACTAATTGTCACACAACCACTGACAGAGTGTCTACTGAAACGTCGAAATCGTGTACACGTTTTTGTTTCTCAACTGCAGATCTCTCATTGTCTCGATGGTCGCACTCGCTTGATATTTCTTTTATTCTGCACGCGACCATGATCCGAAGTGTTCTTTTTAATCGTTTCGATGTGCGCACACTTTCGTCTGCACTCCATTCGACGAAAAAAAAAAGAAGAAAAAGACGATACAACAATTCTGAAGCACTTAAAGAATTCGCGCAACAAGAAAGAAAATTTTTATCGACAAGACGAAGGACACGAGTTGAAGTTCCGTCGCGAAGTAACGTGACAGATTTTGTTTAGACACGAAACTGCTCATCTAGTCGAGAGATTTGTCAGAGAAATTGTTTAACGAGCAAAGGAAAAAGAAATGTTAACGCAAAGACTCGGTTGACACTCTACGCATCGACCAGATAGAAACGCTTCATTTAGGAGAGTTAATTGATTAGCGATAGCGCAAGCAACTTACCTAGACAAAATTAGGAGCTACCGCGTTGGGAATGCCAAGAAGGATCCGACTAACCGCTGATACGTCTTGCGCCTTTTTCAAACACACACACACACACACACACGCGCACACACATGGCCCGAGCAGCTTGATCTTTTGTTTCTTTTTCAACAATTTACACGTGTCTTTTTGTATTGCCGTTGCACTACGTGCGTGTCCGCGATACTAAGGCTGAAGCTAAAGAGGATAGAAAAGTAGAGGAAAATGCGAACGTACGTCCGCGAAGAAGGCGAGTAACGATTGCTTAGAACTTGGTGATTAAAGGAAAAGAAAAGGGTAAAGTAACACGGATTATGAGAAAATAGCACGGCCTGAGCACCGACAATAATAATAATTAACGTATTCGTCCACGCTGCGAGGCTGAATCCACGAAAAGAAATGTTCTAACTGGAAATAATCGGTCGCTAACGAGCTTACGATTAATTAGTCCTCGACGACCGCGCGCCTTATTCTACCCGCTCTACTATCTTCCATCCTAATTTTCTACTGAGGCTATACGAGACTTTGTGCCTCGTACGCGAACGTAGTTGACCTATGCACGCCATGATTTCGACTTCTTGATTTCATCTGCAACGCCTGATTAAACTGTATAATCGAGCGATTCTAACACGTGCCGCCTGTTGCATGGGAATGGCGATAGTCGTAAGGTTCGACTGTGGAAGTTGATCGTTTTCAATATTGAGAAACGCTCAAAGGACTGTGCAAATTTTAGTGGTCTCAAATCAGTTACATCGAATCTCGCGAAATTTTTGCGAAAAGATTGCATTCGTCGTTTCTCCTCAGTCACAATAGAAAAGATACTTTAGAAAGCTTCGAAACCGATTCTGTCTTTTAAAAAAGAAATAGAATGAACAATTAGTGCCCTTTACCCAGACAACATCGACTGAATTTCTGTTCAAGAAACGATCAATTGCAAAGTTCAATTCCACAAACGAATCGACGCTCGCAAATGCTAATAAAAAATTGGTACAGTTTCGCTGCGCTCGCTTCCCCCGACGAATCTCACGGTTCCGAGCTTCGCGTGCCGCTTGAATTTTGCACGCGAGGAAAGTCCGAGCTTTCGCGAAAAGGAACACCGTGAGGTTCGACGTGATTAACCGGCCTTCGATGTGTTATGCGTGTGCCTTGCGCTTTTTCGTGTTGCATGCACCAGTGTGAAGAACCGATCTTTTTACCGTCTACGTTCCGAGCCGGTGAGTAATCCGGAGTTTAATCCTAGGGCGACAGCTTCTGTATTTGTTAACACCACCTTAGACCGTTAGAAGCGAACTGACAATTAGGAGTTTAGTGGCATACACAGCTTTGCCCGACTTTCAAAGAGTTTCCGATGTTCTCTCAGACGTTTAGAATTAGCTTCGCGAAGTAGAAGAAACTTTAGCAGTACCCCGCTTTCTTGAGTAAATTGTAAAGGTACTCTTCAACACCGGTAATAGATTAATTATTAATTTTTATTCTTTGGGGATTTTACTTTACTTTGCTTAAGGATCTTAAGGGTCGATGAGTAAAATTGAAAGTATATTGAAGGAAGTTTTACTTTTAAGATTTCAGAGTACGTATACTAAAGGTACATTAAGTAATTCCCATTCAAAAGAATGCTTTGCTTCTTCACATATCTTTCTTATTTATCTCTTTGGGGCGATTGTTCCGAGTTTTAGAGTGTTAAAGTAGGGAAGAATTCCTTGAAAGTCAGGGCAGAATAGCGTTGATTATAAATAATGAACGGCAACGGACTAACGTGACTCTCTATGCCCAGGCTTATTTCGATGGCGTACGGGCAGATCGGTATGATCCAGGCTGCCGCCGGTTTCTTCGTCTACTTCGTGATCATGGCTGAGAACGGATTCCTGCCGCTGCATCTTTTCGGTATCCGAAAGATGTGGGACTCCAAGGCTATCAATGACCTTCGCGACAGCTACGGCCAGGAATGGGTAAGACCGAGAGGATTAAATGCCGGACTGCGCGAAAGAAATCGGTTCTCTGAATGCCGATCGATTAACCAAGCGAGAATGGATTTGTCTCGTTTCCGCGTTAACGGTCCTCCTATTTTTGTCCCCCGCCGCAGACGTACAGAGATCGCAAGACCCTGGAGTTCACCTGCCACACCGCCTTCTTCGTCTCGATCGTGATCGTGCAGTGGGCCGACTTGATCGTCTGCAAGACGCGACGTAACTCCATCATTCACCAGGGAATGAGAAACTGGGCCCTGAACTTCGGCTTGGTGTTCGAGACCGCCCTCGCCGCGTTCCTAAGCTACACACCCGGCATGGACAAGGGTCTTCGTATGTTCCCTCTCAAGTAAGCCCCAGCCCCCAGAACACCTTTCGGAATCGATTTATACGGCGTATACGTATCTTTAAAGGGAACGAACGCGCAATTATTTGAATGCTCGATTTCAGATTCGTCTGGTGGCTGCCAGCCCTTCCCTTCATGTTCGCCATCTTCATCTACGACGAGACGAGACGATTCTACCTCCGCCGGTATCCAGGTGGATGGCTCGAGCAAGAAACTTACTATTAGACGTCGACGGAGAATTTAATTATACACGCAGAGCGCGCGCGCAAGAGTTACAAGAGCGAGAGATGCAGAGAGAATGATGAGAGAAAGGGGCGGAGAGAGAGGGAGAGAAAGAGTGAGATATGCATACTATCCACGCAGATATACACCGAGAAATTAATAAATAAACTAAACGAAACAACAACAAGAACAAAGGGGAAAAAACAATGAAAAAAAAAATGCGTTAAAGATCACTCACGTTGATACACACACATATATTTTACCCATGGGGCGTGCTATTCGGGTCTAAACGTACTGTCGCGAGATCACGAGAATTACACAGAGAAATGGGCTACTGTTCGCATCGAGCCGAGCCGAATCGTCGAACGACCGTCGCTGTAATAATTGCAAAAAAAAAACGAGGATAGCTATGGAAACTGCGACGTGCTCGTTGCGCGGTGCGCCAAGTACAAAAACGATCGAAGAAACTTAAAGGAGAAAGATCAGTGGAAGTATGGAAGACGCGGATAGAGAGGGGGAAAAAAGTATGTTCGTCGTTCTGGCTCTGCGAGTTGCTTGCACGCGCGTACCGGTGTATCATTAAAGACGGATCGTCGTACGAGAGACATCGAAGCAATCGACGAAGGAGAAGAGGAAGGGGTTCTGCGAGCAACGTCATCGGGAAGCATCGAGCTTCCGGGGTACACACACGCCGATACGATTCACGAGGGCTGCAAGGGTTGGTGCTGCTTCTGCTGCTGCTGCTGCTGCCGCCGGATTTTCGACGATCGAAAAGAAAGAGAGAGGAAATACGTAGTAGGGCCTAACGCAGGAGCATAAAGAAAGAATGGTGTAGAACGGAGGTTCGAGCCTCACAGTGCCCGCGCGTTCGCATCGACGCCGTTCGGGAAACGATGGGAACGTTTTAGGGGGGGAAAAGGAACGGTAAATTAGCATCGATGGAGCATTCTGTAGACGTCTTGTGATATCAGAGAAGAATATTCATATAGGCATCCCCGTTCGGTAAACGAACAAAGATCACCGCGCTAGATCGGCACGCCCTTGTTAAGAGTTAAACAATTAAAAAAAAAAAATGCATTGTAGTCACGATTAAGAAAAAAAAAACAAAGTTAAGAACGGTATTATAAATGTTATACTGATGCAGAAATTTAAGTTCCTCGTTTACCGAGGGAATCATCCGCAAATCGACGCGCATGGATGAAACGTATTTACAGATAGACCTCTCGTGACACCTGCAGTTTTCAATGAGACGTTTCTTAATTATCGCTAAAGAGAGGAAGAGAAAGAATGAAACGAGGAAATCAGTACGCTAGATTGGCACGCCCTAGGAGTCACTCGTGACGCGCGAAACAATGTTCTAAAGTCTCCCAGAAAATAGCAAAAAAAAAAAAAAATGAAGCATACAGAAGCAAATGAAAGCGCGTTCGCGGTACTCATTATTATCCTTATTACAAGTAACGTCGTTCGGTTCGAGTCTTTTAACGTCCGAGTAGCTTGTCGAACACAGAAATCGCATCGCGTAGATATTCCAGTAGCTTGTCAGTCTCTGCGCGAGGATCGCTACGCGAGGGAGGGAAGGAAGGGCCGAGTATGGATCGAAGCATACGAATAGAAGTCGGGGCAGGGGAAGAAGAGATGTAAAAGAAGAAAGAAGATGAAAGGAGTGAGCACGGGGAACGAGGATGGCGAACGGACGGTATAACGAATAATTATCTACCCAATCACTACCGGCTGACGAGGATACACAAACTGACGAGACGATGGGAAAGAGGGGACGGAAACCGCAAGAGCAGAGAAGAGTATGGACTATCTAAAGTTGCGCGCGAGCGGAACGGTAAAGCTGTGGTCGCCTGTTTTGAAAACTAGAGACGGACCGTGGCATCGCGATCCATTGACGAAACTGGTCAAGTGAATTACGAACATGTTATCGATTAAAATGAAGTAACGAGCTAAAATAGAGATACGAGAATTTAAAATAGTCGCGCACGCACCGGCCCCTCGTGGCTACCGGGACAAGGGCGCTACGCGGTAGTTGAGGAGACAGGATATTAAAAACTGCTAGTAGAAGATGGTAACGATGTAGGAGAAGCACGGAGAACGGAGACGGGATATAAAACGGGCAAAGGGAAAACCGTGGGGGAAAAAAAGAAGAAGTCATTCTTAGGCGAAATTACAAGTAAAGGAAGAAAAGGTATAAATTCATTCTCTTAGGTTTTTCGTCATAGGTTTAAAAACGCCAGCGGGACAGCTCGCTATAAATCATATTGACCCCCGAACGCAGAACGCCCTGTACCACCAACCCCGCGGTCTGTCGTGTGTATGTGTGTGCCAGTGTCGAGACAACGCCCCTTCGATCGTTTTAGCAGACACGACGGAAAAAAAAAACGAGGAAAACTATGACCGAAGGTGCACCTAAAATGCCTGCCACGAGACATTTCGGGCCGGGGCGATCCGAGGCGTGCTATCATCTCAGATCTTGTTCCAGACTTCCAAACTATCTCGGATCTCGTTTGTCTCCTGCCTATAATCAGTTTTGTGTCTTTCTTTTCTTTTTAATCCACGCTGCTCATCTTTTACGCGACTTCTTAGCGTGCACGCGCGCGCGCGTTAGTAATGATACAGCGAGTTCGTTGATTCGACAGGATAATCCGATATCAACGAGCAATTTTGTCGCTTTGCCGCGCTCTCGGGTTGCACTTTCTTTTTTCTCCGGTCGGATCAAGGCGAGGGGAAATACGTCGAGGATTCGTACGGAAAAGGGTGACGCTCTCCCGGCGGCCCTGGCCCCCAAAAACTACCCTAAGTGTTCAATAAACGAGGTGTTCTCGAGGCGCCGTACACGCGTACCGGTGCTACTCGCTCGCTAATCCCCTTCGAATTTCCAGCTAAATTCGCTAATGTAAAGCAGACGTTGCGGGTTTACGACTTTCCTCCAGCCCTTCCGATGAATTTTCTTTGTTGCGCGCGCGAGGGGCTGGTCGAATCGTTCGGCCTCGTTCACGAGTTACCCGATGCTCGATCCTGAATCTCGGAATTCGATCGGCGAAATTTCACGGGACGATCGGTGGTGTGGCTCTTCATCGAATCGTACCCGGGACACGCGGGTGTCGCCGATCGAATCCGAAAACCGGACGACGTCCTTAAAAGGTAAACGAGAGGCGATGGAAAGGGAAGAGGACAGCGGTGCGTACCCGTCGTCGCGTTGCTCGCCGAAACTCGCACGCGGTTTAGGCCCCCGACGCAGACGGTCAATAAATGATTGCGCTAAGAGAGGAACGTCCCCGGATTTCTTCTTCTCGTAATAAAAGGAACAGAAAGGAACAGTGCTAGGCGTTGAAAGGGAAAAGAGGGCTGTTCAACTTCACCCCGATGCAATCCGTTTTTTCATGACGTTTCTTGTTTTCGCGTTACCGGACAGTGTGTACCGATTGTTCGGCGCATGTACCGCTAGGGAGGCCGATCAGTCCTGTTCGCAACGAAACCGAAGAGAAAGGAAGGGCAAGCGGACTTGCCTTAGGTGGAACCCCGTGTTTCGAGGTAGGAACAAAGTACGCCGACGGTGATGAAGAACAAGATAGGAGCGAAAGGGGAGGGAAGGACGCATATAGGGCCGATCGTGCGTGCAAAATCGATCGCGATACGGTTGCCAGAGCTGGATCACTGGATCCCGTGGTTCGTCGACAGGGTGTTCCGTGCCCGGGGGGCGTAGGAGCCCAAAAAAAAAAAAAAATGCTTTGCCGTCGTGCGCCTCTTTACTTTAGGCTAATAATTTAAACATTAATAATATAATAATAATAATAATTATTATAATTATAATACAATACATGTTACAATAAGATATTATTAGATGTAATTATTATATATGGTTTAGTCTAGATCGTGTTGTTGAAGAAAAAAAACAAAGTACGTATAAGCGAACAAAAAAAAGAGAGAGAGAGAGAAACAATGAAGAATATGAAGAGTGTGACGACGAAGACGAGAGCGAGCGAGAGAGCGAGAGAGAAAGAGAGAACGCGCGAGAGCAAGAGAGAGAGAGAGAGAGAGAGAGAGAGAGAGAGAGAGAGAATAGAAAAATCAAGGATAAGCGGCGATGAAACAAAAAAAAAAGAAATTCGGTCTAAGACCACACAATATCTTGCGGCGGACTGAGCGGGACATAAGACAAGAGAATCCGCTTTTGCTTTCTTCTCGTGCGTGATCAATTTTGCGGGGCAGCAGCTTCGTTTATAATCTTCGGGAACACGACGCTCAGATTTAAAAAAAAAACCAAATCGCGCACGCATTCAATCGTATCATGCTAAGGAAACAAAAAGATACATAATTTAGCGCGGACTTTTTTCCATTGCGAGACGCATTTTCCTTTCTGCTGTTTCGTTTTCCGTTCGCCGCGTTTCCGGTAACGCGGATAGATTTGCGGCCAATCTTCTTCCTTCGGCGATGCTTCTGTTTTGCTTTCTTCTCTTCTACCGTTTTCCGCGGATTCCTGTGGGAACGACGACGATCCTCGACGCGCCAGTCGCAAATCTTTTCGTGTTCTGCAAACGTGCACCACGACCGACATCCGTAACAATACACAGTCGTTGCAAAAATGGTTTTTCGGGTGAATCGGCGTACAAGAGCGGGAGAAAAAGAAACGCGTGAATGTGGGCGAGAGAACGTGTGCTTTAACGTAACGGATTCTTGGCTTTTCTGTTGCCGCGGATCGAGGTTGAAGAAGATGAAAATATCGGGAAAAAATAATCAAAGGACCGAGAAATAAAGAACAATTCCTAAAATAATAAAAGAACAGTGTCACGAGAATTCTGTGAAACGTCGCCCCTGCACAGCCCGCCACATTACGACAAAATCATTGAATGATTAAAATATAAACAAAAAAAAAATGAATGATGTTTTATTAATATTGTACATATTTTAAATAATTGAAGACGGACAAAACAGATCGCGCGTGACCCGGTGACCCACGAGAAGGCCAATCCGCTTGAACGGGACCGCCTTTTCCGTTCGGGTCCCCATGTACTCTTCTTTCGGTTTTCCGTTTTAGCGCCGCATATATGACGATACACACTCCACACACACATACACACCGTACACGCCGAGAGACACGTGCGAACATAGAGAAAAATATAACACACGTAAATACACGCTCAGAAGTAAATGACGAAAAAGAAAAGATGTACACCGCTCTATACCAAACTATCTCTTCTGATTGACAATTCCTTTCATATTGATTATTCTGTAAGTTCTGTTTTCACACGTGAATTACATTAAGGAAGAAACGAGAGACATTGTCCAACCCAAGTGTCATTACTTTTGATGTTAAATAAAAAATACATAATTAATAAAGCGCTCTTTGCCCTACCCTCCTGGCTCGTACTTCCGGCGCGCAAAGAGAATTCCGGGGTACGACACGAAAGAAGGGACACTTAGTTTAACTGTAATAGTATTTATTACTCTTATGTACATCTGTAATTATTCCAGTAATGTTTAATTCGTATAAATTTTTATTTCACGTATGCGTATATGGTTGTTCTTTTATTCGACTTCCGACGTTGCTAGCTTCTGTCTATCTTTCTGCAGATTCTTCTTCCGTAATCGTTGTATATGTTTCTTCAGTTTGCCCGAGCTCTTCAATTCCTCGTATTGAGAAACCAGATCCAAAACTCTCTTTTCGGCTGCAGGAAAAATAATGTTTCAAAATGATTTTTAAACGATTGAATGTCGAAATCTGGAACAATTTGTCCACTGATTTCATGTCTACTTACACTTCTTTTTGAAAACAGGTTTGTCACCGTGCTTGATGGCTTTGACGATCTCCTTCTTCTCCATGTGCTCTTTCTCTTCCTTCTGATCCTTGCGCTTTGCTTCTCGTATTTGATTTTCTAATCGTTGTATAAGATATTTAATTTTCTTTATCATCTTCGGATTGTCAGTTGCCTTTAATTGCTCTTGCAATCGTTTCAGATCGCTCTCCTTCATTTCATTGAGAAATCCGTAAGCTTTCTTAAAGTGTTTCTGATCAAACGTGCCACAAAGGCTGTCGAACCTAGGATCTCTCGGCATATGTTTCTTCACGTGAACCACTTCCCTAAATCGAGAAACGGGTTTCTTCGCAGACATTTCTCGAGGTCTATTTTTATTTTCCCGCTTGAAATCGACTTTTTTAATCTTCCGCGGACCAAACAACGTTTCCTTGTATACTTTCGTTCCCAATTTTTCTTTGAGTTTCTGAAGGTCTTCGAAACTCATCTGTGAAAGCTCCGCTCTAATTTTATCCTGTTCCATGAAGGGTTATTAAATTACAAATATTTCAGTGATTATTATTGAAATTCTTATTTCTTCTATATGTAAATATAACCTATACAGTTTAAGGGGCAATTTTCTCTTCTCTGTTGCAGTATTAAGAAAAGTTAGGAGAAACTGTACTGCATAAAAATTTACCTGATCCTTGTCTTCGTTAAGAAGAGCATCCTCTTCGTCGCTCATGTTAAATAACGAAAATTATTTGGAATATTAACAACACTTTTCTCCTTCCTACTCGATGTCAAGGGAGCCACCATTTTTTAGTTTCCTAACATTTGTGAGCCTGATTAGCGCTCGGCAGTCGATAGTAGTGGTGGTGAAATATCGATAGCGGACACTATCGATGTATATTTATTCTATAGGCTAAAAGATACTAAATCGATGTCAGATATTCGATCCCGTGCCCGACCAGCCCCCACTTGGATATCACACCCCATTCACCCTTATAAAAGCAGAGGAATAATCTTAAAACTACATAAGAATCGTAGCTATTAGCTCGACATTATTTACAACATAATTGAAGAATTACGTAAGTAAATGATATCGATTGCCCAGGTCACACCACGTGGAGGTTGCTACGATATGTACACTCCGTCCACGAGTTATCTAACATTTACCGGTTTGAAGCTAAATAATTATTAGATGGAATTTTACTAAGTGTAAGGACTCGTGGACGGGGTGTACGTGACCCTAAATAGCCATCCATTCACTGCAGAAATGACAAAATACAAATCTAAGTGAAGCTACCTCTAAACGCGAGCAAAAGGAGGAGATAATCGTCCTCCTAAAGAGAAATCGAGCTGACTCTAGGTGATCGCGGCCCTCCCGGCACCGAACAAATATTCTACATTTTTCCGAAGCAAATGCTCCCTCGACATGACCCCAAGAACGAGTTACCGCGTGACTAATACAAAGCGGTCAAGTGCCTTGGTCCCGAAACGCACCTTTCGTACCTTCACCCACCCAGCGAGCCTTGTTGCGGGTACGGATTTCATTAGACGAATCATCCTATGGGCGTCTTACCAAAGGAAGGTGTCCCAAATTGCACCCCGGTGTGAAACGAATTGAATCGTACACCACCGCAAGGGCGCCCAGCCAGTAAACCGACTGGTCCGCGGCTGGGCTACGTTACGTCCAGTGAATTTCGCGATCAGGACCCCCAATCGTTTTGATGCACGAAGTAACTCATTCCTGTGATTATGTGCGAGTTCGCAACCAACCCAGAACCCCCCGCGAAATGATAAAACATTAAAGAACAAAGGCTACTCGCGAATTTGTGCGCTACACTAATGGCGAATCGATTACAAAAGATAAATTATTGTTTGTTTCTGTGACGATGAATGGATGACTATTTCACTCATTCCATTCACACTTATAAAAACAAAGTAGCGGTCTTAAAACTAAACGCAACCAATTTATTAATACTTATACTAAGTCTTACATTGCTATATCAATATACCAGTAACCATCCATTGTAGATATCTGTTTTCCGATTTAAGAGATGCAGACAGAAGATGAATGTAATTAATAATTAGCACTAGATAATTAAGTTATTAAATGAGTAAGGAAGTACGTTTTTATATGGATGGCCACTTCGCTCACTCCACTCACACTTATAAAAACAGAGGTGTAGTCTTAAAACTAAATACGTGAGTAATTATTAAAACACACTCCATACACACTTATACAAAACAGAACAATTTTCTTAAATCTAATTTACAAAACAATGATTTATTTCGCAACAGAACCCGCGAGGAAATCTGGCATCGACTTAGAATCAAATGATAATAAATCGATGTCAGATTTCCTTTCCCGATCCCGGGCCCGACCACCCTCCACTTGGAAATCGCACTACATTCCCGGCTTGGGCATATTTTATTTGGAATTAAATGATAAATAGCAATTTCGAGTAATGAATGTTTGTAACTAAAATATTGCGTTCATTTGAGATCGAGCCCCTGTTTCCTTGAAACAATTCAATGAAAAGTTACTTCAGCCAATAATCAAATATCAAAATTATTTTGAGAAAAATCGTTTTCATATAAACTAAAGCGTAGCTATTTCAAAATAATATCTAGCTAAATAAACAAATTTCCAACAAAATAATGCCCAGGCCTGTTCCATTCGCACTTATAAAAACAGATCTGTGGTCTTAAAGCTAATTATAATTTAAAATAGTCCTTACTCGCTCTATTCGTACTTAAAATAGCAGTTCAGTGGTCTTATAACTAAGTAGAGACATACGCAAATGTTGAGAAGTTAGTTAATCGGCGATGGTATGAATTGTAGAAAGCGTTGAAATTAATTCTCACTTAAAATAATTAACACCCGAAAATAATTGTCCTTAAAGCTACGTACATACGCAAAGTACGAAACCGCATTCCATTCACACTTAGAAAAGCAATTAATGCAATAAACAAATTATTCGTATTTCTATAAACGGAAGCTGCGATTTATTATATCCTTTGTTGAAGTAAATAATTAGAAAATAATTTCAAAAGCCATGTTCTACTAACACAAAAATACGATCAAGTAAACAAGAACACCCCAATTCTGAACATTTTTTTAAATAAAATTGAGCAGCCACAATAGGCGCTGGAATTTATAATAATATCCTGAAAGACAGAAAATACCTGAAAGCAGAGGCTGCGATTTATTGTATCCTTGGCGGAAGCAAATAATTCCAAAATAATTTCAAAAATGAAGAACGAGCAACTCAGACGCTATAGAAAATACAAGTGCGATCATATAAGCAGAAGTATCACAACTAGAATTCTGTATTAATAATTCGAAAAAGAGAGAACAGGTGTTCTCTGTTTCATTATCGTAGCCTTGATTTAGGTAAAAGTAAAATAATTCAAACAAAAGCGGAGTAATAGTTGAAATTTGTAAGAATAATTTAAGTGACAAGACAAACATTAATATATTAATACATAATAGCAACTGATGAGTAATCCGGAATAGTAATAAATGGAAAATTCAAAAATCATGCGACTCACCGACCGTAGAATCACTTTACAGCGCTCAGTGGTCAAGTGTCCAGTGGTCAAGTGTCCAGTGGTCAAGTGTCCAGTGGTCAAGTGTCCAGTGGTCCAGAGCCTCTGGTCAAGTCCCCACTGCTCCAAATCCAAAGCCCAAGGTCCAGTAGAGCGATAACCACGAAACTAGGAGCTCTTACCCCTTCCACGTTCGCGATAAAACTAAATCGTGGCGGGAAAACGGGGCCCTTATATACTGTCGGGTGTCACGCATAAATAATTTTCTAACAAATAAAAGTGGCGCCAAAATTTTATACTCTTCGTACGTTATGAACTACATGTATATTTCATAATTCATACGATTAGCATGAATTTATGAATTCATAACAATATCTTGTTTGCGAAATGGGCAGTGGTCAGTGATGCACTTCGGCCTTTCTATCAATTTAGAAAAATTTAGGCGGCGACAGGGCGTAATACAATTACTTAATTAAAATTCAACAGGTACATAAATCTGGTCTGTGCTATCTTGCATAGGCGTGAGTTCTCGTCTGCATATCCTGTTCTCTCTTCTGTGGGTTAAAAACATTAGCTAATGTTAAAATAATCTCCACCTGACCAGCGGCTAGTAAAGTACTGACTGAATAAATATATAGTTCCCTCTGCAAGCAGCAGCAAATAATATAATCAATTTCAAACCATCAGAAATAGAAATTTTAAACTGTCAGAAGAACAAATTTTTAGCATCGACGAGGTACTGTTAAATACTGCTAGCCCCCGTGTAAATTGCCGTGCCAGCGGCAGTAATAAAATCTAAATATTAGATTCTTATTGCCTCATCTTCGTACTACACGTTGTTGGAATACTTTATGGATGTAACAAAAAGAATAACTGGTACGTAACACTCTAAAGAAATAATAGGATATAATAAGAATTGGTTTAGAAACTACAGTCCCATTTATGAAACAAGCATTTTTAATAAAATATTATGACTTAATGGAAAGAGATCGTAAAGCAATACGTATAATGTACAAATAATGATCAAATTCAATCATTTTTATTAAGACAGTTAATAAACTATCAAAAATAAATGAATTTATTTCTTTATCGGATAACATCACCTCTGGTGCATGACGGGGTAGAACGTTTGTAATTATTGAGATGAGCGGATTAACGAGATAAAAGTATTAACTGAAGTTATAAATATGAAAGAAAATGTAATAATAAGTGTATTACATAAATAAGTATTGAATAAAATGTACGGCAGAACACAGAAACCAATTTGGTTTTAAATTTGTAGAGCCGGAAGGAATAACCATTTTAAGTAATAATGTACGTGAAATTATGAATATTGATATTAGTAATTCTCGGAAAGATAATGTACTGATTAATTCGTTATACATTGGGTTGCCGTTGTCTATTAACAGTCTCAACAAGAATGAACGAATTTTTTCATTAATAGTACATTGTACACATTTTTTACAATTTTATATTTGTTAAGCACAATTTCTGCTTTAAGAAGGATTATTGTATCAATATAGCAGTACTGTTCTAATTAATTTTTATTAGATTCTATCATTTCTTTAAAATGCGACGCGTTTGCCACTTTTATTTTGTCAACATCTACAAAGTACTCAAAGAGCGTGCAATAGAAACTTTGTGCAAACTTTGAAAGTTGTATATAAGACAATATGAGTGTGATAAATTATAAAACAAAGTATCTATAATTACACATGTTTGAATCTACTATAAAATGGATAATGCCAACGACCTACATTTATTTGTTACCTACGATACTGCACCATTTACTTATATTACCGATGAGATTTTGCGTAATTCAGTTTCTGTTTTTTATTTTAACCGGAATATATCCTAGAGGGCGTAAGAAAACAGCGAATTTTTCTGGCACGCGACTAGCATAAGGTTGGCAGTCTTTAGTAGGATTTTCGTCGGTATCTGTGTCCTCCACTGACGATGTATCATGGGACGGCTACAGATGACGCTGTTTTGACACATCTGTCTGTGGCGACATCTGGGCCGATTTGTAAGTGCATTGCCGGTTACAGATAGTGGTGGAGAAATATCGATAGCCGGCCCTATTCGATCGGCCTGATTTGGTTATCGGGAATTATACTTTGGCGTAATTATTTAAAATCTCATACATCTAACACGTTTAAAGAAGGAAGTAAGATATACCAGTTTGTTAAGAGTACTCAGGCACTCGAGTATGCTTTTAAAAGGTAAAATATTCAGAAGTTCCACCCTTTGCAAGTTGCATGTGGGTTCAGTTACTAAAGTGCGCTCATATCCAAGCTAAACGTGATCGTAAAGGTAAAGTTTAGACCTGCATTTAGAGCCTATACAAATTTCCTGTTGATTGCGCAACATTATGAAATCTCTAATTTTACGTAACGTCTCAATGTATGCGTCATTATGTCGAGCTTATTGCTATACATATCCATATCACGAGAGGACCCTCTCAAGTGCGTAAAAGGATAATTTTACTGCGTAAAAAGTATAAGCCTGTCAGTGGCTCCACCTGCGGGAGTTGTTACATATCAAGCGTCCAAGGTTATCCGTGCTTAAATCTAATAACATTCTTGCTAATTGCATTGATGCTTTACTACTGATGCAAAGACGAATCACATCGTTCTAGGATTCAATGATCCTCTTGCAAAGAGATTAATGAAGAAAGCTACGTGTTCATTAAAATATTACGACCGCAATGTATATACGAGTAACTAAATATTGCTTTTAACAATTCTATAAAAAGCATTAGGTGTCCAAAATGTAAATTGTCAGAGCTCTGTTAACTATTGAATGAATATAAATTCATTTTCTAAGCTAAACCAAGGCTTTCTAAATTGCAGAAACTTGAAGTCAAGTTCTTGGGCGTGAGACAGGCTTTGCCGTGAGGGTGCAGCACCATCAGAAGTGTCTAAAATGGCGGGCGTGCTGTTCGAGGATATTTTCAACGTAAAAGACATCGATCCAGAAGGGAAGAAGTTCGACAGAGGTAAGTCTGAAACGCACTCGACACTTTTATCTATTTATGGACAATGTCGCTGGTAAATACGTTGCGTCCGTGTCGAATTTTCGAACGTTAAACAGAGATCATTTCGTCGACGTTCGTCTCTACGGAAGTTGCCGGGAAGCACATGGCGTGACAGTTTGATTTAAATGCCACTACCTGTGTTTAAACTCATAGCAAAGTGATTTTGTTCAACCAATACGAGTATCAAATGTATCGCGTGATGTTTGTTCATTCATGAAAACATTTTGCAACTGTTTTCAACGTTCAAAATTTCGTCGGTCATTCGTCGACTGGGCTTCGTGCGGCGGCGGGTTATTTGAAATATGATTCAGAAAGAAATATGGTTTGTTCAGGAGCTTAAAAAACATATGCGCAGTTGTTCGTTTAAATAGGTTATTTGATATTCAAGAAAAATGCAGTAATAAACCTACGGCTATCCTGAATTTCATTTTGCAAAAAGAGGGCGCGAGGGTCGTGTATGTTTGACATTAATTTGAAAGACAGGGCTTCGTGACAAGGCAGTCTCATTCTTCTTGCCACCTTGAACTCTGATTTGAGATTTGTCATCGATATCTCTTTCATCCTCTGTGTGACGCATTCGTTTAAGTGCAAAAATGATGACTTTGTAACGTAGAACGCATGGTTGGTACCGTTAATGATCTAACTCCATTAGTATTGCGTATTGCACCACTAATCAGTCCGCCTTATCGACTTTCTGCTTTGCATTTTACAAAAAAACGTAAATTTTTAAAAGAGGTTGACAAGATTTCGTATCTGTGATATGTTTAAATTGCGGTTTTAGGTATAGGATGTATATATTTCATCTTCGGTTACACGAATCTATTCGTTCGTATTCTTTGACGATTCGTGTTAGGCCTGATTTATCGTTGCAGGAAGTTAATACGCTGAAGGTCGTTTAAAAATTGTTACGCGTGCCAGCATAATGCGTCACAGGCGCTGTTACGGGTAAAACGTGCGTGCCAAATGTAATATCAAGATAGAAATTTTTCTCCGTTCCAAAACAGAATCATTAAACCTCGCAGCCAGTGAAGTTTCTTAAGGAAAAGAGAAGCTCTTCGTACCCCATTCAGAGCGACCAACAAATACCCTGCAATTATCCGGTTCTCTGAATGGAAAAGTCAGTCCTTCATCGGAACATCGAATCGATATTCCCCCACGACGTCGATGTCATTTGCAGAAAAAGCGCGCCTCGAATCGCGCGTCACCCTATATTTTCACCTACATTATCGCCGAGGAAAGGGTTCCGCTGGAACAGCAGCGTTCCAGGCGGGATGGGTGTTAGTGGGGCCAACTAGACGCAGGAGCGAGAGGAAAGGCGGAATGTCGGTTAGCGGGGAAGAGAAAGGGACAAGCGCCGGGTGGAGGGTGAAACGGGTAGCATTGGGAGCGGCTTCGCGGTCGGCTCGAACGCCGCTCCGTTGGGCGGAAAGGGAGATGGTGGTGCTGGCTCTTTCACGATAAAAAGCACTGTTTCCCTTTTCTTCTCTCGGGCGCATACATATCCCGTTGCACCGGGAGACATTCCAGATGAAGAAAAGCTGTCTGATCGACGCGCTGCACGTGGCTATAACTTCATCCTATGGATGGGGAGCTTTTGCCGCGGTGGGACCACTTCGTTCTCGTTTAGTGCCATGCAACCGCAACAATTCTACCGGTAGAAACGAAATAATAGTTCGAGGAATTGAATATCGGTATGCAAAGCGGAAAGGGAGCTTGGTTGAAAAACGACTTAAATGCCGTTCGCCGTTCCTATGCCTACATAGATGCAGATATACGTGACCATCATTTGCGTGACGATTCCCCGCGACTTTCGCTAGGGAACGCGGACAAACGTTTGTGTAGCTGTATAGAATGAAAAGGGCTGTGGGACGCGATCTGCCGGCAGCTAGCTGTTACGCAGCTCGAGGGGGTTGGGGCGGGTTTGCCAGGGGTTCGTGGAGTGAAGGACGAGGTGGCTGGCAGTCTGTGCTGCGGCCGGTCGATGCAGCAACGATGCCCGCAGCCGCAGCACCGAACATCGCATTCGCGTAATACGACGCTGGATGCCGTGGAGAGACTATCAGAGTGGGGGGGAACAGCCAGGACGCGTTAAACCGGCTAGGTGGGGGTTGACACGGTCAAGGTCAGTCTCCGTTCCAAGGTCACGGGGAGATGTCATCTCAGGAGGGAGCCGCACGACCTTCTGTCTCTCTCGCTCTTTCCCCGCCTCTTTCTCGCTTGCATTCATTGCCTCTTCTATTACCCCCTTTCCTTTCTAGCACGTTTGTTCGACAGAGCGCAGCTTCCCTTACGCTTTCCCCCTCTCGATGGCGTTCGGGAGCGACAGTTGTGAAGTGTATTAGAAATATCTTTGAAAGGGTTGCATTATGGTTCCTGGTTTATGAATTGGATCGAAGAAAATAGCGAGGCGGTTCCGAGGTTTATCATATCGGCTCTTTTCATTTACTATATCGTACCTTGTTGGGGTAGCGGTGTAGTTGATAGTGTATTTTATCGGTACGCGTGTACCAATGACAGCAAACACCCATTGCAGTAAGAAATTGAATTTTCATTATTATCTACAACGAAACACTGCAAGGATTGCTTTTTTTAAACGATACGGATAGATGCTCTACCACCGGTCGAAAGCGATTTCATTCGAGAGAGCCGTGGCGTTGGAGCTGGAGGTCGCGTCAAGTCCCGTACCCGCGATTCGAGCTCTGTTAATTGAATAACGCTGATCAATCCGCGTCTGAACGGTCGGTCAATCAGTGTTTTATTTGCAAGCCATGCACCCAAATCTGTTCGCAGTTTGTTCAGCCATCATTCCAATTCCGCTACGCGTATCAGTCAAACGCCAACAAAAAAAAAATCCAAACTTTAAGCTTCGTTTATGCTGCCGTGACACGATTACGGAATCACGCTCGGTACCTTATCGATCTCGTCGTGATAACGATATTTACAGCTAGCAAACGTTTGCTGGGAAAAGTCTATTGTAGAGATTTTAACTGTTGCAAACTGTTAATAATGCAGTAAAATTTCCACTTCCCGCGAAGCTTCATTTATTTCACCGGCCGTATTCGGTTGCAGCCCAATTCGCTGTAACGGAGACCGCATGCCAAAACACAGGCGTGCAATTCGTTGCAACTTGTTGCAGCCATACAAATTGAGTTGAAGTCATTATAATGTTGCAACAGGATTTCTCGTTTGGAGAATACCCAACGTTCGAATATTCAAAGTTGTCGAATTTCCAAGTGCTCGTACCCTCAGAACCTGTCTCTCAGTGCCTCGGTCGTCGTGACTCGAGAGCGTATCTCTTTCGGCTGGCAGCTATTTTATCGAGCAGAGCAGCGGTGCGGCAAGGGAGATAACGTTAACAACGATCTCGCGTTGCTAGTGTTTCGGTGCTTTTGTGACGAGCACATAAAAGAGACGGCTGAGCAAGTCGGTACTGGTACGAAGGTCGACCGCAACGATCGGCTGCCGTGAAGGCCAATCGATAATCGGGATTGAATCATCGCTCGTTGGGCCAACTCCCTTTTCGTCTGATCTTTCTCGTAAATCTTTCCATCTTGTTCCAACGAATCATCTTGAAGCCGGAATCCTTTCTGATCTTGTCGGACTGAATCGAACGAACGGGGGACGTTGGGTAATTTTCGAGTGAATCATTTTGGAGCAGTAGGGTGTGGTGAGGAACTATAAGAAACCGTTTAACAATGATATAGCTTGATTTGCATACAATGCTTCCTCCCTTTTTATTTTTCAATGTACATTTTTTTTTTTTTAATTTGCTAACACGGAACAGATCCGTCGTCGCGGTGACACGATTGAAGCTCGCCGAGAAGGTTACGAATTCGTTTGTTCGTCCATTATTGGAGGCCGTATCGCAGCCCCCGCAATGCTGTATCGTTTATTCAGAGTGCTCCTCGAAAGTTGATACGGTAGTTTGGGAAACTTTAAATCCTGGAGAGCATCTGGTATAATATGGGTCAGACGCCCAATAAACGATTAAGGCCAAGACCTTGGCCGGCACAACTGCATCGCGTCTCTCGCGAATCGGCTAAATTCGTTGCAACAGTATTTATAGACACTCTCAATGGCCCGAGACTATTCCAATAATGTCTTCGTCAATTTAAAATTGGCTTCGACTCGTCCGCCTGGTCGTCAGGATGCAGAATTTCCTCTTGGGTGTAATTAGCTTGGAAACACATATTGTTATTATTCCTTTATATTATTAATTTATATATACAACTGTAAGCAATTCCTTTAACATTATTATTGAAACAATCGTTTGTAATTTTGCGCGTTCCCTTTTATTCCGTGTCTCTTAGATCGGTGTGATAATAGTCTTGCAGAAACGTTCGTTCCTAGGAGCGCGCAGAAGTTACGTCAGTCGCCGGCCAGCATTATCCGTTTAATCTGATAAATGTTCGGTTAATCAGGCAATGGCGAACGGAACGCATCGCGGCGTCGAATGCAAGGCACGTATACTCGGCGCGCGTGATCCTCGTCCTCGGTTGACTTTTCTCCTTGTCGCCGTCGTCCCGTCCCAGCTTGCACCTCCGCCTTACACCGTGACCCATTTCCAGGCGCAGAGGTGAAGGCGAAAGGACGCGAAAATGGGAGGCAAGGAGAGCACAGAAATCTGTGGAGCTCGTGTACCCGATGAATAATAGTACTTTGGATGATTCGCCGTTTGAATTTGCCCAAACTATAAAGGTTTAATCGTCGCTGAATGATAGATGGAAACATAGCAGGACTGGTTTTTAGAAATCGTTGAAGGAGCAGTGTTATTCAGCCTGTAATGATCCACTTGAGATAGACGCGTTTTCTTAAAGCTGCTCGGCTAAGTGGCTGTGCTTGCGAGGCTGCCAATTTTTAGCAATCTTTATATTGCGAGGGGAGAGATGTAAATGGGACCATAATGGTTTTCGTGTCTTTAGCCTGGTAGTTTCTACTAGAACGGAAATCTTTTTTCTTTCAAAGGGAAGTTATGATGATGCGTTGCGATGCAATGTAACGATGCTAATTGTGTTCTGCATGGACCTCGAGATCGGCGAAATCCTCGAAATCGCAACGAATATTTTCTGCTGTAGCAGGTACTCGTTGGCCGCGAAATCGCGATGCCGCTTGACGACCAACGGAGCCACGCGATTGGTCGCATCACGTCCGGCTGACCAATCGTTTGGACCCTTTATCGCGGCGCGTCAGTGTCGGATACAGAGTTTCGGCTGCCGCCCGCAGCTGATTGGCTCGCCAGTAATTTCGCGAAGCGAGAACAATCGAGATCGGGACAAAGATACGCGAGCAACGAGAATCTGTTCGCGAAAAGGGGAATGACGGAACGCGAAAAAGAGCGGCAAGCAGAAAAAAATGCATGGAGCGGACGAGGATGAAAGTAAACAGCAAGCGAAGAAACAGAACCCAAAGGTTGTCGCGACAGGCGGAACGAGAATCGGGCGAAGGAGCGTGCGTGCGAGCGAGATACCGCGATCGAGGAACCGCTCGAGCAGCAGGAATGAAACGTAGAGAGCGCGAGAAGGACACGCCGATGAAAAAGGGGGGCACGGTGGTGTGGTGCCGGCTGCCTTCGGCGAGTCGACAGTTTGGCGTTCGGTGTTGCTAAGCGCGAGGGCCACTGTCAGTGCCAAGGCGGCAGTCGGCAACCTTCTCGCGCGACCGCGAATCGTGTCACCTTTTTCTTCTTTCCCTCGCCCCATGCATCCGTGTTCCGTCATTCTACCCAATCTTTTTCGTATTTTCTCATCTGTTTTCCCTTTGCGGGTTAAGTTTCCGTCGGGGATGCATTTTCGAGGATCGTTTCAACGACGAACCCGGCGCCCGGTGTCCGGATACGGTCGGCAGCACTGCGTCGCCGCCGTCGTGCTGCTGCCTGCGTCTGCGTGTGTACGTAAAAAAAAAAGAGCTCCAGCAGGAGAGCATGGAGGCACGAGTATTATATACAAGCGAAATGACCAACAACGATGGACCATGACGACTTTTCAATGATTCTCCTCTCCCACGGTTGCACCGTTCACAGGTCCGCGCTTTCTATGCAGCCGGCAAACAGGTAGAGATCAAATTATCTTGTGAAAGCTGTACAGCGGAATGGAAGTTGAATGAGATGCGCATTTTGCAACAGGTTAATGCAACGAATTCATCGCGTTAAACGTAAGAAAGGCGACCTTTTGCGCCCAATTCCATCCCGCTTTTACTCTTCTTTTACCTACGTATAGTTACTTCAACGTTAACGCGAAGGTATGGAGAAGCGAATATTCCTATGCTCGCATCCGGAATTCCGCCAATGGAAGCGAGCATAAAAACTGTGCCAGCATTCATACACTAATGTAACGTGTTATTGTTGCACCTTATCGGATAGCGGAATATCTTAAGCGTTTTCACGTTGAAAGCGGCTCGCGCAAAATAATAGCTACCACCGACGCATGCAAACACGCGCGACGATAAGTCGGCTCGCGATTTCATCGGGACTTGTCGTGTCTTATCTCAACCGTGTTCGATCGAAAACTTCAATACCGCGCTTGATGGTACGCGTACTCGATATTGGAGCAATAAATTATTTAGCTGTAAATCGGAATCTATACCTGTCCGATACGTACAGGCGTATGTATGTATTATGTCACGATCGGCTACTTATCGGAATGGTAAACAAGATATCGCATTATAATTTGTCACAGCTGCCTAGGAACGGAGTATAAAAATAGCACCGTCGCCGAACAACCGAATAGGAACCTTTCGTTTTGCATAAAACCGGTGTCTTTATTTTTTCTATTTCTTCACGCCACGTGGGTGGCATTAATCGTGATAAGACTCGACGTACCTTCAATCGTCTTTTCCTTATTGAATTCCTCGATTTTGTGCCACCCGGCAATATTTGCACGCACGCATCCGTGTCTCGTGACCCCCGCGTGTTTACTTGGAAAACTGCGACGCAACATCGAAACACGCGTCTCGCAGAAAATGCGTAGTTAGCGGCCTGTACCCCATGATTCGCCTTCGACTCATTCAGGGACTTTTAAGCGTCCTCTCGTTCGCGCGATTAGGGGGAACGAAGCGCGCGAATGGAACGCCTTGGCCCGAAGCGGCGCGAATTTCTATCAGAACCGTTTTTCTCGTACATTTCCCTGTATTTGCGATCGACGCACGAATTCCTGCAGTCTCGTGCTATCTCGGCTTTATTGATCTTGTTGATAGTAAGTTAAGTACGGAATTGAAGAAAGCAATTCGGCATAAATTTTCGATAGCGTGTCGTAAATGCGTACACGTGTTAACTTATGACTTCATGGGGAAACGATCGTCCATCACCGACTCCCTTCCCGATTACCATATCCTTATTTGCATTCGTTCCGTTTAATAAATTTAACAATAATCGTTATACTGCAATTAATTGTTTCCTGAATGATTCGCCAATGTCTATCGTTGTCGTTTCTGCACGGCTCTAGCCGGTGCTCGCAATTTCTTTTTCGGCCGTCGCTCTTTTTGCCAATCAAAAATTGCGTTCAGAACCGGTTCTTAAATCATTACAAAGCCTGTGCCAGCCTCTATGCTCTCCCCCTCTCAGTTTTCTCTCGGATCGTTCCGTGGCGTCCGATGAACACGGCTATACACGACCAGCCGAATTTCGTAGTGTATTAATTAATCGGACACGGCCCGACAGCGTCGATGGAGCAGTTCCAGCGGAACTATCCGCGGGCCAACGTTGTTTTGGTGGTCTCTCTCTACTACACGCGTCGAATCGCGCAAAGAGTAGTACGTGTCAATAACAGGACCACCGGTTGCCCTAAAGGAGAAACGCGTTTCGATTACACAATGACGACCCGGTATATGTACGCAGCACTTTCTGCGTGTGTGCACGTGGACGGCCGCGTTTCCGCGGGGAAAAGGTCAAAAGATCGTCGAGAGGAAATCGCGTTACTGGTAATTAATCAATCGACAGACGCGGTCCGTGAATGCGTGCAGCTTGTGCAATACGGAATTGATGGCACTTCTTCGTGATTGACGTTTGAATTTCGATTTACGTTCAGCTGAACGCTCGGTACTTGTGTTCGTTTAATATGTACATACAGTGGGCGTAGAAAATATTCGTACACCCATCAAAACGGAATATCTTTTTCTTAATTGACCCGAACGTATACTTGAATTTTTACATGGGGATAGAAGGAGCGGCTTATCAGATGTCCTGTTTCCGTCGTTTCGAAAATAATCGGAATTTTTAAAGCTATAAAACGAATAGTAGAAATTATTTGTTCCACTTTTTTATCTGAGCCTATAATTGAAGTGAAAGAAATGCCTTTTATAGATCTAAGTAAGACATGGTGCACCCTGAAAATTTCATCCAAATCGGTTAACGTTGCTCGGAGCTTTAAATGTTTAAAGATTGCAAGAGAAGGTCGAAAATCGTAGAAATTGGCCAAAGGGGCGGTGATTTCAACTTATTCTGCGGTCTTTTAAATGTTTATAGCCCAGATCGACATTAACCGATCTGAATGAAATTTTCGAGGTGCATATATCTCATTTAGATCTGTAGAAGAGATAAAAGAAAGTTGAAACGATGCCTCTATTTTCTTTGTGTTTTTGAAAATTCCGATTTTTTCAGAACGACGAAAACAAGATACATAGTTAAAGTAGCCCTTCTATCTCTTTGTAGAAACTCGAGTCGCTCGAGTCGATTATAAAAGAAGATATTCCGTTTACAAGAGTGTACGAATACTTTCTACATATCGATCTCGAACGTATTTTATATTGGTGCTTTAGTGCAGATTTATATTTAACCGATTAATAATTGTTTCCCGGAAAGCAGGTGTGGATCAGCGTTGACGCCGAGCAGAGATGGTACCGGAAGTAATAGGGTAGATCAGTTAGAAACGCAGTTCTGTACAATTAAGCTCACTTCGACGGGCAGACAAATGAAGTGCTTTATTGTTTCTCGCAATTCCTCGATAATTCCTCGACGGATCTAATGAAATTTTTTGCTCCCTCGCTATTCCCGTAATAATTTCTCGTGCACCGCTCTGCGAGAACGCTCTCGTCTTTCTCATCCTTTTCTTCTTTCTATTTCTCTTCAAAAGCTGCATACAACAATATCATTTCATGTTTTGTTGCAAAGGATCAGGATGATCTTTCTTCTTCTTCCAATTACAAGCAGTAACGAGCGTCGTTATTGCCAAAATCCATTTTGCACCTGACAATCCCCGTCGTTCTCGTCCCCCTTTAAACTTCGCGCATTTACAATTTCACTATGTCTCGGCCAAAAGAATTTCTGTATATTATGATGATCTGATAAGAACCTACCTTTTCAATCGATCACTTCCTGTCTTCTCCACCGCCTCAACCTTGAAACCAGCTGTGACGAAGCGCGAGGAAGAATCCGCAACGAAATCCTTAGATATAAAAGGGGGTTGCGCAATGCTTCGAAATGCCGAGGCATCGGGACGCCCGTCGTCGTCGGGTCACCCTTGCTACGCATCCTCAGGAAATGTACGTTTTTGTCTCGAATTCGCAAAGAGGAAGAGGAGGATGAGCAAAATGGAGGGGAAAAAATAAAGAACGTAGCAGCTAATGTTTGCTTCTCTCCAAACCTCCTCTTTCTTTCCACATATCTGTCTTGCCCTCGCTTTCTCTCTCTCTCTCTCTCTCTCTCTCTCTCTCTCTCTCTCGTTTACCCTGTCTCTGGCCTCTTTTGTATCTTTCGCAGGCGAAATGTCCGCCTGCCCAACGGATGAATTTATTTTCGTACACGCCTTTCGACTTCGCCGACAACGGATTTATGCGAGAATCGCGGTCCGTGGCGAACTTTCAAACGGACCCCGGGGATTATTCATACGCCGCGGGCCCTCGATGAGGAATTAACGACTCGGGCCAACGCTCGTTTTTCGGTTAAACGCGTGGGGTTGCTCGTTCGTGGAAAGATATACGCACGTTGCGTGTCCTAAGCTTTTCATTTCTGCATTTTTTTTTCATCGCAAATGCTCGTTTTTCGTTTGTACGAATCGTGAATTCAACGTATCATAGACATATTTCATTTCTTTTTAATTGTTTTCTCCATGCTCAATTGTTTCGTAGCAGCAGCAGCAGCAATAATTGTGCACTTTTTACAATATTTTCAATGAGGCTTTGATAACGACTCCAATTGCACCGATACTTAGGGGAGACGTTCTGCAGACTTTATTTGGCTGCCCGCGTTTTTATATTTTTGATTACACAAATGAGAGGGATAATGACGAGCCCCGTTTACGCGAGTCTGCAAACCCTCTAGCAGTGGAGTACGCAAACAACAGGGAAGCTCTAGAGCAAAACTTCCGCTGTGTTTAATCCTCTTACACGCGAGCTCTGTTGAAATTGTAAAGGAAAAGTTTGGCAAATTCTGCTGAAAAATTCCCTTGGCCCGTTTAATAGCAACGAGGGGGGAGTTTTTTAGGGTCCTCGGTGGGGTGGTTTCTATTAGGTCCCATTTGATGATTTAGCGTGAAATGCACGGGGATCCGACAATTCGTTACGTGCGGTAGACCTTGGTAACCGTCGAGTGGCTTCGCCGATTGTCAATTTAACGCATGTATTCAGCACCGAGCTGTTTTATTAAATCGATCAGGGACCGTGTCGACCCTATCGCCTTCGATTTCCAACTCCGCCTTGCTTTGAATCGTCTTGGTATTATCGCTCCTTGCAGTCCCAGTCAGCAATGACTGGGCGATGGGATCAAGATTGAAATACGTACTACTTCGAAAATTGGTGCATCGCGTTGGTAGATATGAAGCTGCGATATTTGAATGGGAAGGCGTGCATGGAGTTTGTGTTATTAAATTGATATCATCGTGAATTATTTTTTGTAGACAATACACTTTTAGTTGATTGTTGAATGTATTTTATTGTACATATATTTTTTTGTTTTACTTCTAATCTCAGGTAGCTTAATTCAATAATATGGAACTCCAAAATCCCGTGAACCGCCAAAGTTAGCAACTAATTATAAGTCTTTTGCCGTTGCCGACAATTAATCAGTCTCTTGATATCTTTCTGGTATTGTCATGCTACCATAACTGAGGATACTACTTTTAAGGAGCGCTCGTCAATTGCTCGGTCCCCCATCGTTCGCGCGTAATTAACCATTTCGTCACTTGCACACGGCAGTGTTCTATCCTTTCCGACTTGGAAATTAATTAGAAGTTCTAGTCTGGGTTGTAAAATGGCATTTGCAGAATTCTGCCTCCGATGCTCGCCTACCAGTTTTACCGAATTCCTTCAGGCTCCGTCGCAGCCAGAAATCGCGACAATAAAATTCATAGTGAAAGAACGAAATCGGAGTTGAAATGTGTGTGATCACGAATTCCATGGCCACACAGAGTTAAAAAGCATCGGCACACAGAGGGAAGAGGAGAAACGAGAAGTACGGGAAGGCTAAGCTGAGCGCGAACGACATTGAAAGAGGCGGGGGTGAGAGAGATGCGTCACCGGGAGGTGTTGGCTACCACCCTCCTCGCTCTTCGCGGCTCTTTTGAAGGTCAAGGTTTTCCACCCCTCCCTCTGTACACGTGTGTGCGCGCGCGCGCGTGTACCAGGCAACATGGAGGATTACGAGGGGTTGAGAGGGGCAGCGGTTGCAGGCGTAAAAGCATTCGCGGCGGATGGGGCTAAAGGGAGGGGGTGGCACGGGTGGATCGCATGGGTGGCCGGGGGTGTACGTGGCAGGGGTGGCGAGAGCCCGGTGCCCAGTATTTATAGCGCTTGCGAACCGGTCGATAGCGGATAGCGACACTGCGCAGTTGAGAAGCCCTCGGTACCGAACTGCCATCCCCTCGCTCTCTCGCCCTCTCTGTTCTTGTCTGTCTCTTGGTCCCAGCGAAGCTTCGCCACGCCGCGTTCACTCTTTACCCGACCTCTCGACCACCCCTTTCGTTATCAAGGCTTTTTGTTCCTCCCTTTTTGCTTCCTCCTCCTCCTCCTCCTCCTCTTTTTCTCTTTTCTTCTCGCTTCGGTTCTGCTGGCCTTTAAACTTAATTTTTTTTTTTCCTAGAAGAGTGCCACCCGAAGGGGGAGGAAGGAGGCGAGAGAGGATTTTCCTCCGGGATATATATTTGGCCATAGATATACGCAGGGATGCTTAGGGGAAAGAGGAATGATATTGACTTGATATTGTCGATATTGATATTGATTGGAAATTCTCAGTGGACGATAGCTCACAAGTTGGCCTTGTCGAGCGTTAAAGGAGTTGCGTGTGGTAATCGCGTGGCACGAAACTGTTATTTCCGGAGTTCCCTTTCAAGATTATCGTAGGAAAACCTCTCTCCCTTATCCGTCCGTCGGAATTACCGGAGGAACAAAAGGAGCGCAAGCTTTTCTTTGAATTAGGGATCGAGTCTGTGGGATAGATATTTCCGGAAGTAAGAATTTTTATTAAGGGTAAAAAGTATAGGTATCTACAGTCGATTTGTGTCGTAATTCATGATGTGCACATTATCGCGAACAAGCGCTGGCTAGTTGCGCTAGATAAATGCGTCCGATTATCGTGTGCAGGCTGTTAATAAAGATCATTAGTCTCCGGTGTTAATATAAACTTGTCAATATACACGCATTGATGAAAAATAACGGAGACCACTCACACGAGGTAAATGATGTAACTATCAAATCACAAACTCAATTTGCAATTTCTCTTTCTAAATTCCATGCCTCTGTGAAATCAATTCTATTTCTAAAAAAAAAAATCGCGAAAATATCAACTTCGCGAGTCAACCGGAAGGATCCCGCGAGCTTTGCTCCATGTCCCGGCACCTCAAAGTAGAAACCTAGAATACGTAACACTCGCCTTTGGGCACCTATCCGACAGAAGGGGAATATATATATATATATATAGAAATAATTGTTTCGAAGGAAAAGAATGACGAACTTCAGGAACAGAAGAGAGAAAAGCCTATTGTTGGACAAAGAAGTTGTCTCCAGGAAAAAGGACAGGAGAGAGCGACGTATGTATCAAAGGTATACGCGTGTACCTGCCGCGCGGAAGAGAGACACTCTTCTAAAACAGAGACGCAGAAGTGGAGTGCGAGTGAGATAAAGACGAGAAACGGGAAGTCGAAGGGTTGCGCCGCCCCTAATGCCGGTGGGGGTAAATCTATCCGCTGCCTTTCGGGGTTTGCTACCCCCTACTTGCTACCACTGACACGGGTCAGAAAGAGATATCCTTGCAAGGGTGTGGATAGACGAGGATGGTCGAAGCGTGGGCGTTTCTGTGGAAGAAGATGGAAGCTGGTTAACGAAACAGAGACGCAACATGGCGGTGATGGCTGGTCAGAGGGAACCAAAAAGAGACGGAACGGCGAGAAGAGGATAGTTTCCCTGCCTTCCGTTGGAGAACTGTGACTACCGCGGTCGGCCGTGTAAAGGTCGTCGTCGAGACCTCCCTTTGTTTTTTCTTCTTCTTCTTCCGGTGAGTCGTCGCGTTCTTTAACCAGCTGGTGGCAACGTCAGCGACGTTGATGAGCTCGGTGCGCGAGATATGCTCCATTGAAATTTCTGTAGTAACCATAGAATCATTGGTAAGGATATTAAATTGCTAAGTGTGGTGATTTGAATGAAAAATTTACCACCGCCGGAAAGAGAGGGAATGTCACTGGGACACTCCACTCTATTGGCACGAAAATTTCAAAGAGAGGGAGATTGGGGAGGTGAAGGTGAGAGGGTAGTTAAAGGATGAAACAGTGTGGGTGGCAAGAGTGGGAGAATGCAGCCTGGTTTCTTGTTCGTCAAGCCCCTCTGTACCATTAGTTGACCATGAAAAGCATCGTCACTCTGAAGGACCAGCTGAGTGGATCACTCGACCAGTGAAACGATACACGTCGATATCTCTTTGTCGAATTGAGCGCCGAGTATACATCGTCATTGTTCTTTTAAAAATTACATTAATCGTTCTCGCTGGAGATACTCTGAAGAAAAGCAGAATTTCGATTGCGATGGAAGGATGAAAAGGATCTTAATCGAAGATGGGAAAGGATATTTACAAGTGTATCGCTCCGTGTTCCTCGAAGATCGCGTCATCTAGCCAGCACAACAGATCTCTGTTATTGTGCAAAAACAACCCCTTCGACGCTTCCGTATTGAAAGAAGAGTACGACAAAGACTTCTCGATACGTGTAGAAATATGTGTGTACATACATACGTATCTATTCTGTGAGAGAGGAGGCTAGCCAGGACCAGCCAGCGAAAACCATCCCCCTCTTGCCCTTCAGTCAAACGAGAGGAACGAAAACAGAGGGAGCCAGAGTGCGCGACAGGTGGAGGAACAAGGGTTGAAGGGGAAGGGGTTAGCATTTTGGAGTGGCAAAGGACAGAAGGAGAGGCAGTTCGTGTGCGAGAGAACGACAGGAGCGTAGGAGGGTAGTTGGCTGAACAAGGGCGGGGAAAGTTAGGGGGTGAGAGTTGTCAGTAGCGTGGTGGGGGATATAGGCAGAGGTTCCGTGCGTTTCGTTGGAGAACTCGTACCACCGAGCGACCGTAAAGGTCGACGTTGCTCTCACTCCATCGGCACACAGGAGTCTCCTCCGAGCAGCTGGCAGCAACATCAGCAACGAGGAGGATCAGTCCACTGTGCGCCAGCCTCGATCCTCCGTGGCCCCCCCTCCGGATCTTTGTCCGTTGGGCTCCTTTGATATCGTCTTCCGCGCTGTCTCGAATCATATTTCTCGCTATGATGGAAGTTTTGAGTTTCGGGAAGAGGGACTATGGGAGGAACCGCTCTTCGAGGATGCAGGGATTAACGAATGTTCGCTGTAAAATGGGAATCGGTTAGAAGAGAAAGAGGATTTAATGGAAATCAGCTGGTGAACAAGGTGACACGACCGTGTCGGTACACGCGATCACGTTCTCCTCGACGATCTACCGCGGCGATTAGCGTGAGTAATTGGAGGATGTAGATTGCATAGAATCATGTAGATGGAAGTTTTCATCCGCCATTTGGGTTCGTTTCGAACGAAGCTCAGGAAAGATCAGAATTCGGATTCTATTTAATATTTATCAGGAAGCATGATCGTTGTCATGCCTGCACCATTTTTTAATTCCATCATCCCGCTCTCTGCATTGAACCTTCATTCGTCATCAGCTTCGCAAGCCTCTGATTCTCTTTGTCATTCCATCTCGGGAGGCGTTGCACAACCGGGAAACGCGAATTATGCGTGTAAATATAAAAGCCCGCCGCCGATGACAAATATTTGCGCTCTGCATGCATTGTCTCCCTTCGTGCTCTTTGCTCCCCTTTCTCGTGTGCACACGATTTTCTTACGAAAGCATTTGACTTTGAAAGCATTGAATTTTGCACGAAGAATGTACCCCCTTTGACGTGTGGCGCATTATAAAGGATTTGTTATCGTGCAGCGATTGCTTATCGATGGAATCAATATCGAGTGGACTTTGTATTCGCTGGGGATGCGCGCACCTGAAGTAGCGCAGCGCAAAGAACTCCTCAAAGATTTTTTCGCTGGCGTTAATCTTAACACGTAGTTCTCTACAATTAGTAATTCATCGTCAGAGAATAATCCCCTTAAATTACAGGGAAAATTAGTTTCCCAACTGTAAATTAATCCATCCCCGACGTTACGGTTTCGCTTCCTCGCGATTCAATTCCCATTTCGTATGACTGTTATTTCACGCCCTAGCGCTGAATGATATCGCGTTACTGCTCTCTGTACCACGATTCGCGTTTTCTGCGTGTAAAGTCCGAGAAAAATGTCGCGCCCGAGCCGAGATCGCCGTGACTTCGGAATCGCGTTCGAAATTGCCACGCAAGGGCGGGATGGATCCATTGCTATCATCCGTGATGCAGCAAAGGGTCTCATTGGCTAGTTCCGCGGCAAGCACAATGGCGTAGCGAAGACGAGACGCTCGTGCAAGGACGGATTATTATGTAATTGGAACAAGACACGGTCCGCCGCTAGTAATAACAATTATTGTTCGAACGAAAATCATGCGACGCCGGATGGGGAACTTCGAAATGTCTATTCTCGTAGCACGAAACGGAACTCTCCGATGCACTTGCGGTTTCAAGGACACCTTGTTTCGCGGATCCGCGGATAGTAATCCTAGATCGAAACGCGATGCCCGCGTAATATCATCCGTCTATCTGGACACTTATTTAACGCGCTTGGACAATGATTATCAATCTAGTTTTCTTGTTTAAATTTCCTTTGTAAATGAATTCGTAACGAAGAAAGCCGATATTATCATGAACGCGGGGCATTTGTTAAGAATGCTTTAAAAAGCGCAGCAAAGAAACTGCGAACCGAGCAGGAAAATTGTGGGCTACCAGTTTTCCTCGGTGGCTACCGCGAAGTGGCAAGTGCATGTGCACTGCTTCGCGAATCAACTACGTACACTCAAACGAGTGTTCCCCGACTTCGGCCGTCGTTTTGTGTGGGTGAGCTTCATGAGCGCGACTCGCCGATAAATTCGTATCGCCAATCAAACGGGATTGGTCGGGCTGACAGTGACGTCAAGCAGTTGGGCAGCCGTCAAGTGGCACGACTACTGCATCGAATTCGCGGAGGCTCGTAAAAAGTTCGCGTTATTTTTTTTTGTCTTACGCCTCTTTGTGAACAACGGAAGTTTGGTTAACGACAGATACTTACCGAACACTGTGAGTCACTCGAAGACGATACGAACACACTATGCGTCTCTGCTATTTTTTCGCGGACCCAACGTGCTGCCTCCGTTTAGAATTAATCGGATCTCGTCTCCCTCGCGAATTAAGTTAATATAATATTGCCATTTATATATTTGTAAAACTGATATCTAACGATGATTTCCTTCCCGCTTTTTTTTTTCCCGACTTCTGCGATCGACGGTGGTGGATCTCAGTCAGTCGGCTCCACTGCGAGTCCGAGTCCTTCAAGATGGACTTGATCCTGGATATCAACAGCTGGCTATACCCCATGGAATTAGGTAAGTGTCCACTTACAAAGCCTTCAGGCTTTTGGTTCTTAATCTTAGCGTACTAAATACAACGAAGATTCAATTTTATTCATTGTTCTCGTAAATTACAAAAAACATTTTTTACAATAACATGTACAATATAAATCAATCTTCGAAACTGATACATGGTTGATGTAAAAAAAGAACCGCTTTGCATACTTTAGATAAAGCGCATATGTTACTCGTTACTCCCTGTCATTGGGATTGACAGGTGTTCTTTTTTTTCGACCATTAATGCGATCGTATTTTCTGATAAGCGAACATATTTTCGACTGGCAATTTTGCGTCGTTAACCGATGCATCATCGCGTTTCACTTGTATTCCGCCAAAGCTCGAGAATTCTATTTCGAAAATGTGCCCGACAAACTTCGCGGATGATTAATGATCGCTATTTATTATTTCGGGCCCGCTTCTTGGCATCCGTAGTGAAATTCCGCTCCGATCGATAATTTGAAATTGACGATGTTGTCCGAGGGGGAAAAGTAATTAAACATAGTCTGTTAACAAGGGGATAACTTGGATCGCATGAAATTTCTGTTTACCGTAGCACAGGAGACGGCTGCCACGATTCTTCGATGTGGGTTGTTTACACGACACGCGACTCGCGTGCGTACACTTGATCAATATTGTCACGGCCTACAAGTATTATTGCAAGATAAGCGTCAAGTTTACCAACTCGTTGAATTTCACATCGTGTCGAAAAGTTTCGTTATCATTTTTTAGATTGACAATAAGTTAACGCTAGAATGTTGATTTTATTTTCTTTTGTCCGAACGAAATGTTTCATAGCGTCAAGTAAGGCGGAACGCTAATGCCCTGTGCTTTTTATTTGTCCATACAGTACCGACTATGTGTGTTTTTGGGCATAAAAGTATCATCAAAAAGGATCTCGATAAAAGAAAATATAAAGTTTACAAATGATCGAGTTCCCGAAAAATAAAAAAAAAAAAGAAGATGAAGCATATTTCATTGTGCTACGAACAAAAGTGTATTATGCAACTTTCTCAGTTGCCGACCGACCCTGCTATCTATTTTCATTTCTTTGACCAATATACGCGAAAACGTTGCGAATTTCGAAGCGCAGAACAAGATTTATGTCCGCGCGTGGATTGCATTTGGCAGCCGCGGCGGCGATATTTGGATTTCTGCTTTCCTTCGTGAGCGAATTCCGAATTCCTTCGTTTCCGGTTGTGCAACAGATGCCAAAAGCAGCGACTCGTTAAAGGGTGTTCCACGTTTATTGCCCGTGGGCTTGTGAAATGTGATTTCTAAAGTAGCTAAATAGGAAACGGGAAAAGGTGGTGGGCGGACCGCGTATCTCTTAGCACGCGAGAGATCGATGCCGAAGGAATCGGTGCACGCTTATCCATGAAGCGCCATCCTTGGCCTTTCTGGTAAACGCGACACGTGTTTCGCGCTAATAGAGACACGTGCTGTTCCACGCGTCTTGTTCGGTTTTTTTATTCTTTTTTTTTTTATTCCCGTGACTCCGCCGCTTCTTGGTTCGATGTATGACCTTGGCTAATGGACACTGGCGGAACGTGTTCTTCCCTACTGCTCGAAGCTAAGTCTACTCTTGGGTGCTTGCAAACATCTGTTTCCAAGACGACTTCCGCTGCCACCTTTTGTATCAGCGATCCGTTTTCGCGTTGTTTTCGAGAGGTTCGAATTTCATATATACCCCCATTTCTTTCTGGAAGAATCATCCTCGGAAAATTCTCTTTAACGTTGATTTTTCTTGTCGCCATGTAAAAGTAATTGGGCATTAAAGAATTTTGGTTCTCCCAAAATTTGCATAATTTAGTGTCTTTGATCAAGATCAAACCAAAATTTAGAAAATGGTGTTCAAGCCTTATTAGATATCGAAGTGGTCCCAAGGCCACGTCATGCTGCAGCAAACCAACCCCACCCTTCAAATATGGTCATTTTGACTCGCCCCGCGGATAGTTCTCCAATGTATCTCTTGGATCAACGTTGCAGAGAGAGAGAGAGAGAGAGAGAGAGAGAGAGAGAGAGAGAGAGAGAGAGAGAGAGAGAGAGAGAGAGAGAGAGAGAGAGCGTCACACCCACTAGTGCCGGAGGTGGGATGCACTGCATCGTCGAACTACCCCTACCCTATCGGATATGTTTATACAGATTCATATCCTGTTTTCTTATCCGAGAATGGTTTCTCCTCCATTGCTCTTCAATCCCCCTCCTCCAATGTTGCATTCCATTTTGTAATCATAAACACGCGTGTTTCGCAGATGAACATAAAGATCTAGTAGCTGTAACATGATCTACATATAGCGGGTCGGGACCGTAGGTTTACAAATCTGTAAAAAGGAATAGATTCCGTAGGAAGGAGCTTGTCGATTGTGCTGAACGGCAGTTCCGCGAGGATGTACGAGGGGGCAGGGGGGCGAAGGTTAGCTCTCCGTAGGGCCAAGCAGTCCGGCTGTATTGACGCGCGGCGCACAGGCTTGCGCGAGATGACGCAATCTCCCTTCCCCTCGCCCCGCCTCTTCGTACACATTCTGCTCTCCTCCCCGCTCCTCCGTTCCTCTCCTCTCTCCCGCTTCACCCGGCAGCTACCATAACTTCAATGCCAAGGTCAAAACGGCCACGACTCGCAGTCGTGTCGGTCGCGATACTCGTGTGCTCAGAGAGGCAGCGTTCGTGTGTGTCCCCGTGTTCTCTCTCGTGTCGCGTCCTCTTGCTCGTAATGTTTGCCATCGCTTAATAGCCGTCTCATCGCGTATTGTAACTTTCCTGGTCGTGCATCTTTTCCGTTGATGTTGAATTGTAGGTACGCGCGCGGTTTTAGTTGTTGCTCTGTTCCGTTCTGTGTCGCGCGACTAACCTACAAACGCACGGACATGGATTACGTGAATGCGATATGTGCTTTGCTATTGGAGCTTTCTTCGAGGAACATCTCTTGTAAGAGGATGAGCGAAAAGGGATGAGACACGGTGCGGCCAAAATTTGCTGTGTAGCGTCAGTCATACATAACCGTCTAGGAATGCGTCGAGGAAATCTCCATGCAGTCAGGAATCCTGTCGCACAAGGGCAAGGTTGCGAGAGGTACGCGAGCATTAGAGTAAAGAATGAAAGTAAGATATCTTGTGTGCCAAATGCATACGGATATCATGCAAATGGGTGCATGTATAACCCGTTGATTTCCCTGTCTCTTTCGCTCGTGCTTGACGTCACAAGACAAGATGGCGGTTTTCGGTAGACCCCCAGAACATATTAAGCTCCAACTCACAGGGGTGGTGATTGCTTCCAAATGTGTGTTTCATGCTGCTATAAGTATCAGCATTTTCAAATCTTAGCTATTGATTAATCAATCGAATACCTCGTCATGGTATAATAGAGATAATTTCGCCTATCATCCTACCTCATAAATACTGTGTAAACATGTTAAAATAAGTTAATATTCATTACATGACACTCGCTAGTGTAACTGGGGATAGTAATACGGTCGTGTTGCATTGTTCAACTAGATAATTTGTAATACTCATATGCTATTATCGTGACATAAGTTTGACCCATGCACGTTTCATAACGTGATCAATTGGTCGTGCAGATTTTTCCAGCTTCGTTTTCATTCGCTGTACTTTTTGCCCTCCCCTCCCCGGACATTGCGCGGCTACATCGATCGCGCTGCTATACCTATTATCGACTTAGTGTGCACCTCTAACCTTGACCTTTGCTCACCAGTATCTGCAAATTTTCTATGAGTTTTCCATTTAGTCACAAAACATGCGGAGAAATTGCGAATTAAATACAACTCGTCTTTAGTGTGATTGTATTGATGCACAATCTTTTTTTGCCTTTCCGTTAGTGTCCCAATTCTCCATTAGTATCACCAACAGTACTTTACTCTGCGTGTTAACCTCCTATTCATGCATTTTGTTGCAATAGGTTCCAAGACTTCTGTCGTTCTAACTCTTGCATAATCGGCAGCGTAGATAATCTGTTTCCTCCCGAAGGTGACGTGGCGTGTCATGTTCGTAACCCGCAATGCATGATGCAACGAGACCAGGAAATACCGATGCAGAACGTTCTCCTCTCGTGTCTCGCGTGCACACGCAAGTCTCCATATAGTCTGCTCACGAAAATAGCGAGTAAAGACGGCTTCCCTATTGGTTTAGCCGCGATCACAACCGTGTTGGTGGCGAACGTCTTGCAACGCTCCAAATGTATTTTCGATGCGTTCGCCTTGAGCTTTATTATCAGACATCGATTTCCGTGTTCCGGCATTCGGAAAAAGATACTATTATTTTCCTACAGTATTTCTTTGCATTTCAATTTTTCTTTTTTTTTTTTGTTTTACAGGTGATAAGTTTCGCCTGGTTCTCGCGACAACGTTGAGGGAGGACGGCTATCCTGATGGAGGAGAATGGAACGCCACAGAGCAGGAGGGTGGTTCCAGGGCGGACAGTTTCGAATATGTGATGTCCGGAAAAGTTTATCGAATCGAGGGTGACGAGGCCAGCAACGAACCCAGCAGCAGACTGTAAGTACCTAATTACCTTCTTCGAAGCTTCTCGGTGGTGTTAACAGAATAGAATAAACAACATAAGAAATCTAGATTTACTTATAAAACGTAACATCCAATATCAGTATTTGATTCTGTGACGATCCACCGTAATCGCTCGGCGTATCTCGTGCGTACACGCACGCATACGTCACACCGTGACGTCATCTGATGCGACAGCATGCGTAAACGCGCCCCCTTTCTACTGCAATCTCAGATTGGCTCGCTTCCAGTGCTCAATGAAGTTCCGCAATAATTTTTGGAATACCCAAAGAACTAGGGAATATTCCTTTCTGGCGTGAACAAAGAAAGACTGCATTAATATTTATACCATGCGATAAACAGTGGACAGTTTACGATTAACGTTTTACTTAACCACTTTAACGAGTATTCAGTAAGCTATGTTAAAAGGTTGAAAGTACTTACTCCGATAGTACGATAAAACGCGTTCGAACGCGTAATTTAAATAACGCAAGTTTCTTGGAATTCCGTGTACGTAATTTTACGATGGTTCACGAGATGTTAAGTTGTGTTGTATAAATCGAAGAAATTGTGGACGAATCGTTTAGGGGAAAGTTACACCGCGGATGAGTTCCGTGATAACCCTAGTTTGACCGACTTATCGTTTAACCTTGAAATTCTACATTGCCGCCGCGTGCACTCCGCATGCAGCGAAGGTCGCTTTGATGTTTGGATTCGCGTATATGCAGCGTCGATGCAGCGTGGCCGACATTCAGATAAGACAGGGTCTACTAAATTCGCGGGCCTGTGTGCGTAAAGGGATTTTAAATTGTGCGTAGGAGTTATGTAATTATTTTTTCTATCGATCGCACGTATATCTTTGTGGAATTCTGTACTCTTCTGTTATAATAATTGTTTATTTGTATGGAGGAATGGCTGTTCGATTTTTGCCGAACTTGAAATTTGGTTCCTACGAGAATAGACAATCAGATTAGTAAATGCATAAATATCAAATATGAAGATGAAATTAGTTTCCTCTACTTTGAAGTGCCCGCGGAAAGGTGATTAGCGTTCAACCCGTTCGGTCGGTAAGTGAAGAACGGAAATGGCGAACCGGGCTCTTGGAGAACAGGGAACCACTCTGCGTTCACTCGGTAGGTAATGAAGCGGGTGAACACAGCTGGTGGTATCTCAGTTTTCTGAGGGCGTTACCAGCCCATTCAGGTACCTGACGATCTCTGTGGTGGTTCTATGGAAGTATAATTAATTGGAATCGTCGATCGAGTAAATTACATAAAAGATAAACCGAGGAATTCATCAAAGAGAAACAGCTTTAATCCAAGAATCCAAAGAGCAACAATCGATTAACAATAAGTGATGGCTCGATGTACAAAGATAAATTACTCCAGCGATATTTATATTGTTCAGTACATTTTATATTGATATCACATGTCATAGATAACGACAGACTACGATGCCTTCAGGGCAAAGACAAATCCGGGCAGTTTAACGCGGCCGAAAATCTACCATATGCACTTTGCTGATAGTGCGAGTCCGCCAAACAAGGGCGTGACATCTGGGAAATGAATTATTGATCGAGGTCGCCCGAGACCCAGGATATATGGATATAGCTAATCCTTGGCGAACGGAACAACGCGCAGGTACGCATGATGCGTTACCATAGCTCTGGTGCATCCTCAGCGGTGAATTAATCCTCGGTTCGAATGCACTTCACTCTATCCTAATTTCAATTCGCTCGATCAGTAATTGTTGCACAAATATTTTAATTACAAGAGAGCAAAATGAACATGAAATTATTATTTAAGATTGAAGAGATACGGAATCGGTAACACTCGAAAACTGTTTTTTCTTTCATTACTCGGGTATGCGCAGTGTGCATGAGTATTCGTCGCGAGTAAGATGCGCACGAGGTCGGACGGGCTGTCAAAATCAGCTGACGCTCAATCAGCTGATGTTGGAGCTCTCGGGAAATCGCCCCTCCAGCTTCGAAGATTCAGAGGGCGCTAACTTTAGCATAGATAATCTTCTTAGGATTTTCTTAACGCGGATATTCTTATTCAAAGGAAATTCTATTTTAAGGAAAATAATTTAATAAATAGTTCCGTATAAAATCGCTAATTATTAAAAATTGCAAGTTGCTGCGAATGGCTATATATATATTAAATACGCAATTAATTTTCTTCCGTGGAACTCGTTTAGAACTATGTGGATGTATGTTACGCAAGAGACACTTCGGTGCATCCATTAGATCATTATTGCTACACGTCGAACGGTAATACTCGCGTGTAAGATCATCCTTGCCATTATTACGATCAAACGTTTAGGACGAATTTTCCATTAAAATGTTGAATAACTAATTATTGTATAATTAAAAAAAAAACAATAGACCACTATAAATCGGATTGAAACTCATTATTGCTATCGTATTGCGTTTCCCTGTTAATTAAACTTTATCTTTTCACACTCCGGTGGAAAAGCAGATTCGAAATAGTGCCTCGACTATATACTGTAATTTGTCTTATCTGCGGTGGACGCAGCAGCGCGCGAAAATCGACATTCCTTGTGCTTCGATAATTATAACGCGATAGTGTAATTGGAATAATTGCTTCGGGTTATCCCAATCAAAATCTTAATGAACTCTCGGTTTCTAATTTCATTTATTGTAAATTAGTTGAACTAATAACTCGAAATTTTCACCAACCACAAATCGCAGGATTGAATCTAACGCGTTCGAATATACCTAATGTTACAAATATATTCACACATCGCTTGACGTTGAACGAAACTTCGGCTGAGAGAGAAAAAGAGGAGAGACGAGCACGTAAGTGTCGTTTCGGGGATCGCGATGAAGGGTTGCAAAGGGGATAACTGGGATAAGGGGAAGGAAATTACATAAGCCTTGCGACGCCAGCGAGAATTGCAGCATGCGTTTTTGGCAAGCAGAAACGTTTTCATTCTCTCTCCTAATGAACATGATCGTCTCTAGATAGCGTTTTATTTATTGTCGCTTCCCACGCATTTGGGAACCAGTATGTTCTTTATTGAATTGGGGAGATCAAATCGTTAATCAGTAGAAATTCGTTTCATTAAAATTTTGGTTGGTCAAGCACTGATTGTAACCGTTTAAGTTGCAAGGAAAGGTGCACCAGCTATTTCGTACGACACTGGTCAGTCCATAGCCTTGTACTTTACAAGCAGCATATACACATGTGCATCGCGCATTTACTGTACGGAAGAGCGGAAGGAGGAAAGTAATACATAGTCAGATAATGCAAGCATTATGCAATCGTGTCTCGACCATTTACCAACAGCTGATCACGCTTTTAGCTCGTTTAGTTTTTCACAGCAGCTATATGCAAAACGTTTTACTATACATTATTAGATTCAATTTGCTAATTTATCACTTGGACACTTCATATAATTGCATTCTTTCAAGTCTTACGTTCTTCATCAAGTGACGAGTTATTATGCTATTCCGTAATGCATAATTTATAAGTCAGTCCTGCCTATCTCAACTTTTTTTCAGTAAAGACGAGACCTCTCCCTATCGTAAAAAGCTTGTACTTCAATATCCGTCTGGTAGCCGATAGATTCGTAGAATCTCTCCCATTTTCCTCTGGCCGGTCGTGTTCCGGGACACGAGCCCCAGGCTTCCAGGGGTGACCCACTTTATCCCCTCACGGTCGTTCGGTACCTGCCTGGCTAACCCGCCACCTACGCAGATCCACCAGACTTTCCATGTGTCGCTTAAATAATTGTCCTGCCTCTTGTTTCACCCTTTTTACCGTCGCATTTTAATAAGTTCCCCTGGACTCTTTTTTTATAGAAGGGCCTGGTGTGTCTCAATACCCATTAATTTTTTTAATCGACGTATGGTAGGTTGAGGATTTGTAATTTTTTGAAGGTATCAGGCTATGATTACCAAGTTTCTATTCTACATTTCTGTATTCGTCCCTGGTTTCCCATACTTTCTAATTTCTGCTGGTCGCACATTTTACTCACTCTCCGTATAATCTGGTTGTTTTCGCAGTATATTTGCCCTCTGTGTCCCTGTCTCGTAAACGAAGGCCGTGCATGGCTCGCACACGCGCACCCTTTCCTGGGGCTCTCCTGGGAAAAGGTCAGACAGTCGGAGGCCAGCCTACGTGAAATCAGGTCAACCCCTGATGACTGCTCGTGCATGAATTCCCGATTCTCTCTCTCTCTCTCTCTCTCTCTCTCTCTCTCTCTCTCTCTCTCACCCTCCCTCAGGTCACGGGGAAGAGGTTTCACCCTGTTGCGCGTGGGAGTACGTAGGCAGCTAAAAAATAGGTTATTATAATCGGAGGGTTGACAAGATAATTGAAAAAGATGTATAAAATAGATGGAGGTTGAGAATTTGATACGTTAAATGGATCGCGAAATAAATGGGGCTTGGTATTCCACGAATAATTAGGTTGCGAATAAATAATATATGTTGGATCAACGAAAGATTGTACATTTTTGTACGGGAAATGATTTTTAAAAAATCTCGTTCTCGTGTCACCTATTCGCTAGAATATTCCTATCATCTCTGTTGAAGGGTCATCCCGAATAGAATGGTGACGACGGTTGACAAGTTGGGAGTAATTTGTCGATATTTTATCAATTATTTAAGCGAATGGAAGCATAGCCGGACGTGTCCTTGCCCCTATTACCGCGCGTGCTATATGGTGCCCTTAATGTGCCCCAAGGTTGACCCCCGCCAGTGTAAAGGCGAACCCTCCTCCAAGCAAGAAGCGAAAGCTGATTACCAGCTGATCGATAAAAATGTGCCTTCGTTTTCTTCCTCCTTAGCCCCATGCTATTTCTTCGGTTTTAAATTAATTTGACGAAGCTCTTCTTTACCATAAATATCCTTACCTTTTCGATTACGTGGAGCAATAAAAAATATTATTAACGAGCTTCTTTTGTAAATACATGTTACCTTCGTCTTATGCAATCCAGTTTAAGGGATGGAAGAAGGGAATATCTCGAGCACCAATTTATTTTCCTTGTACAAACGTATTGAGATGAAAGAGGGAGGAAAAGAATGAACGCAAAGGGTCTGCCTTGAACGACAAAATAAAAACGAGGGGAGAAGTGTCGAAATATTCGAGAGACGTCTCTATCGACCATTATTGGCTAAAAGATGAAATTTCACCCTGCTGTTCTCCCTTTTCCATTTCTCCATGGGGTTACAAGAGGAGGGATGGAAACGCGGCGCAGAAATCACCGACGCAAGTTTTGCGTAATCATTGCCATGACGTCGATAGAAATCGAATACCGAGAGCTGAAGGAAATTGCCACTGAACAGAATCAGTTGTAAAAAAAAAAGTTTGAGGGAATCTTAATGAAAAAGAAGACGATGGATGGTTGCAGTTTTTAATTTTTTTTTTTTTATTAGCATTAATTGACAGAGGAGAATACAATATCAAAGCACTAATCTTCCATTGGAATCGTCCACATTTTACAATTTATTAATTACATGTTACGTACAAAATTTTGTATACCACGGTGAACATAGATTGCCAATAGAGAAAAGGAAAATAAGGAACCAATTGGACTTGCCTTTTTTCTCTAAAGAAATATGTCTCGCAATTTCCAAGGATTCTATAAACAGCAATCAGATTGAATCTTGTGAAATTAAGGTCAAGTTAAGCAAAGCACCATAGAATCTCTTCAGCCCTTGCCGCTTCCTGGATGGGGGTTTAAAACAGTCCTACTAGCCGACTGCCAATCGGCAACCTGGTTGCTCGATCCAATTACTCGACCTGCCTGTCGTACTCGAAAGAGAACTTCTAGTTACTCCCGTGCATACTCTGTGCCATTGAATTACTGATGAATCCGAGTTTCGGGCAAGAGTAAAGTTGAATTGAACCAGAAAAGACTTGAATAAGTAGGTGTAACTTAGTTCTTGCGCTGCTAGTCTAATTACGTGCCCAATAACGAATAGAACTCAAAAAGCACGATCATATTGCCTTTGGTCTCCCCTTGCTCTGTTGTGGTTTTTACGACAATTCCACCATGCTAGAACGCGTTTATCGCATATGCTGAAGCCGTGACATTGAGACGTCGGCTGTGCAATAGGTTCCCCCGGACTTTTGTAACTAGAATAATCGCTTCTATTCGCGACGGTGGTATTGCGTTCGTGTCCCCCGAGGGCCACGTGTTGCATCGACTCGCCTCGTTGCGCTTTCGTGCATCTCCGGCCTGCGCGCAGTTTGTAAGTAGAAGAGTTCGATTCTTGGTCAGACAGGGGCGGTGCGGCCTTCGGGACCCATTGCAGTCTTGCGGCACAATGGTTCTTTTAAATTCTTTCTTTTCGTCCCTCTTCTACCTCCAGACTCACGGGATAATTTATTTGTCACCTGTGGCACAATTTATTTGTTACATATAACGTTAATTTCGAAATCGAGCAATTTGTATTAAGACAAAGCCAATTGCGTACTTGTCGTCGAGCCAAACTAAAGGTCAATTTTACTTCCGCTGAAACAATGCTCGTTTGTGCGGCGAATTCGAAATTACACTCGTGAGACGAGACATTTGTCGAGTTTCGTATCACTCTATATCCTTGACGTTCTTATGTAATTAGTAACAAAACGAGACATGTCGAGTATCATCAAATCGCATTTACCTCTGCTTTCCATTGGTCCTACCTAATCGCGCTATCAATATCGGTCGATTAATATCGTAGTATGTGCATCGTGGCCGCCTTCGGCAACACACATAGAAGACAATCGATTGTCCCGACGATATAGATTTTGCTGGGAGATTGGCAGTATCTAATTTTGGATTTGCGACACACGGCCCTTTTACCCGAACATTCGTTGAATTCGATCTTCAATTCGCCCTTTATGAAACGAGTTGGATTCGTTGAACGAAGGAAAATTGATACCAGACGAGAATAACATGAAATTGATATTTTGATTTGGATTTGTATGTATTTTATATTTCATTGCGGTGAAATCGTAAACGAAGTTACTTTATTCAGCAGATTTTTATGACAGAAATTGTTCTCCAAACGGAAACATAGTTTGTCTTAACGAATCATCTTGCTCCACCTGTTACATCTTTTTTTTTTTACGAAAAAAGCCCTTTGCGACAGACGCAAATTGCTCTTTGCGCGTCGTGACGGAAACCTAATCATCCGGGACTTGCATAACCCTTTCGCGACCGCAGCAGCCACTTCGAATTTGGTTTATGACGGCCATATTGGTGTCTGCCTCTGCGCCGTTTGGTACCCGGAGTGGAAGGGTCCGACCCCGGTTCTCTCCCGACGGTAATCGACTCTCAACAATGCATATATACCGGGTATCGGGTTGGTGGGTGTTGTTACAGGGTCGACGTGGATGTTCCTCTCAGGGAAAGAGACGGGTTATGGGTCGGGAGCAGGGGGAGAGAGAGAGGGAGAGAGTAAAGCGCGAGAAAGAGGAGGTAGAACTCTGTATCTCCTATAGGTCCCTCTCCAGTCGTCCAGTGTCGATCGTAGATGCGTCAGAGAAAGAGGAGAGGCTTTGGGTGCTCCAGGATGGGAGCAACGGCGAAAGGGTGAGGGTTAAGTAGGCTGCGAGGGGCGGCGGAGAGGTGGCACGGACAGGGACAAACGAGCCGTGGCCGAGAAAACGACGCAGGAGCGCGCAGGTGCTCTTTCCTCGCGCGATACGATTATTTCGCGAGCGAGTCAGGAATTGTTACGTGGAGTACTGGTAGACGCGTTTGCAATATCGAATAAACGATTAACGCCGCTTCGAGAATCAACCAGGACTTCGTCTCACGTTGCCTGCAATATGCTCGGTCTCTAATTCGATTTACGCGTTATATCCTCTGGCTGCGTCGCCCCTGTGTGTCGCGTCGTCGCGGGGTGTCGCGATATTGTGTCAGTTTCCGCGTCGCGTGTGCACCCATCTTTAGTCTACTCCGCGTCGTAGCTGCGGTGTGCAGTGCGCTGTCACGTTCGATAGCCGTGGCTCGAGTGTCTATCCGACGTCGAGTGGACAAGCACCGGCCGTAACGACGATGACGAAAGTGAAACCGCAATGGTTAAAGAGTGGTGTGGTGAGAACGCAAGTCTCTTGTTTGTTGGCAGTGGAGGAGATGTTCTAAGATTAAGTCGGCCCAGGTTCCGTCTACCTGCCAAGGGAGGCTGCTGTTTGCTCTTTATCTTCTTACGCGTTCCCCTCCACTTCTGTCTTACTCTTTTCGATGCAGCTTCTCTATCTGTCACTTGGCAAGAGAGACTTTTGTTGTGTCTTCTTTTTTCAGCCTCGTTTCGTACTTCGTGTCCAATTATAAAATCCCTCGGTAATGTTTCTAAACTCTTCGTCTCGTGCTACTTGACACTCCTTCTGTCTACAAAATACGCCGGGATGGAATTAATTTTGAAGCGTTATTTTTTATATACGTGGATTTACAGCAGTGGCGGCAGCCTCGCCTGTTTTCGTAGCGTTTGCGAGATTTGAATGCAGCACTAATTACGTACGCTGGGTCGTATATCGGCGCACAACGGACAAGGATTCAGCGACGTCACGTCCAACCATGTATGATATACATATGATGTAACTTATTAGATATACTGTATTAGGTTTACATGCGTAATTGCACTTCATACGTTTCCGTGAGAGCAAAATTTCCGTGAAACCAAAACAATTCATTACCAGTAAATTTATTCATTTTATTAACAGCGAACATTCATGCTTTAACATTATATTATTTAAACAAGGATAATACATAAATCTTTAATAACTTGAGCTCCATCAAAAGATGAAAATCCCTCTACAACGTTGCTATCGATATTAAAAGTAAAAGCACTCGTGCGCAAATAGCGCAGGTGACGCGTGCTTTACTTTCCCCTCGCCCTATGCTCTTCCTCTCCCTCTCCTGGAATCGATGAAAATTCAGGGACATCGATGCGCCACGCGCATTCCAATAATTAGCGCTGATTATATTTCGCGCGAAGGTCGTCCATGGAACTACTGAAAGCGGCGCCGTTTGTACGACGCTTTCGATAGCCATATCCACCTTGGGAATCGATCGCGTTTCCGATGCGCTGACCTATATTCATCCGGTCGACCCTGCGTACACGGATATCCGTCGCACGGTGTCCACGCTATTCCTTCCGACACGCGAAAACGAGGCGGGAGCGCGTCGCCTTGAGATTAATCCCCGTCCGTGTCCTATTCCTCTCCTCGTAAACGCGAAATGTATTGCTTCGCTAAGGCAAATTATACAATGATATCTCAAACACGAAATTCCAAGAAACGTTCAATGGTAAAAGTGGCGGAAAGGTCACTCGTTTCCGGAAGGTAGCTCGTTCGTGCTTGCTCCAGTTAAATGAACTTTGCCGATTATGGAGAAGGATAACGATGATGGATTCACACCTCTATCCTTCTTTCGAAATTTGGATTAAAAATACATAGAGTCATGGTTGGAGTTTGTTCGAGGTTACTTCATACAAAATGGCGAGGTCTTTAAAAAGAACTATATATTAAAATTGTCTAATATAAAAGAAAAACACGAAATTCGTCACGTGCCCTCTTCACGGAATAAATGCAAACGTTATTCAATAAAAGTTGCGTTGCTTTCCAATCGAGCCAAAGTTCCAATATCGATTCCACACTTCGCTGACGAAGTAGATAAAACTATATCGGGGAACTTCAACGACTGCGCATAAACAATTCAACGATAAGTTTCCGTAGAACTCTGATGGTCACGAAATTTCAAGAATGTCGTATAGCTTGTCCTAAAATATTCCTACACCTAACATAATTTACAGATTCCGCACAAACAAGAGCAGCAGCAAGTGTTTGTCGCGCGATCAATTTATTTATGGTGACAGGCTCGAAAATTCGTTCCAAGTGTTTCGTCCCGCCCCCATTTTTCTGGCCGAGACTAACTCGGCGTTCTTTAAGGTCGAGTGAAAAAGATAACGTCCAACTAGACGGACCTGAACGGTCCAAGTAATTCTGGGCTTTTTCGCAACCCTACATACACGTATGTGTACACGCATATAAATAATGTTGAAGTGTGTAAAGTGGTCTTGCATCGAGTGTGCCACTTTTCTCTCCTTCGGTTTCGGGGTTAGCTGGTCACACATTTTCGCCGTGGCCCAACGCCACGCAGCTTGGCAAGCATTTTCGGCCAGCATTGTGTAACACGTCGCAGCCGTTCGTAAGACGCCTTTACAATGTCGTACCCGTTTGCCTAGTCGCGGCTAGTAGTTCTCCGCACGATGTCCCAGACTGCGGACTTTTTTACGATCCCAGCCCGTGGACCCGAAATCGATTCGAGTCACTTTCAGTTCGGTGCACAGTGTTTCGATACACAGAGCGCGGGGTCCGTCCTCTGTGCTAGAACGAATCGACGGACTTCGGTTTTCAGTGGCCGTTGAGAGGGTAGATACTTCTAAATTCAATGGTTCTTCTGTGTGATTCGGTATTTTTTTTTATGGTGAAGTTCCGGGGGAATTATGAAGTCTTTATAATGATGGCGTTAATTAATAATCCCATTTGATTGTATACGCATTCCTCAACTGGAACGTGGTATGCGAGTTGTACATTCTTAGAATCGACATCGGTATACGTCAGCGAATGATTTGTTGCGAGATCACTCGATGACGCTTTTGATCATTAAAACGTCACCGGTCAGAAGATCCATTCCGTCGCCTCTCCGTCTTACGCCATTAGAATTGAAGGCAGAATCGATCGTTAAGCTCGTTTAAAGACAAAGTGGTCCAATTACATCCTCCACAGTTCTCTGTGGCTTTTCCTCTGAAAACTTCGTAAAACGTCCCTGCGGGCGCTTTTTCTCTACCCTGTTTTTCTTAGACTCGATCATGTCCAATTCTAATTAGAAATCTTCATTTCAGTGTCCACACGGAATATCGTTCTCTTTTTTTAACGAGGTTATTAATCTTTGCCCCATGCATCAATCACCTCTTTCGACGGGTAGCACGCACGATAGAGTAGCAGCAATTGCCCCTAGCATGTTTTCTTCCATTTGTCTTCTATCTTCGTACCTCGCCGACATGCATTATGGGAGACCGATTTGGCACTCGCATCCATCGAGCGTGTTTCTAGTACAGCGTTCCCTAAATTGCATTTCGTGAGAAGGCCTTCTTCCTCGAATTTATAGCGTCCCGCGCGTTTCCTCAGAATCCTCTTTTGGCAATGAAGAAGTGGCAAAAATCCCGAGGAAGAATTACGTATAATTGCTTCAGTTCCTTTCAACCATACCCGAGTGAAATTTATACGAAATAACAAAAGCGCCATTAATAATAGCGCCTTCTCGTCGCTCACGCGCAGTCTCTTCTCATTGCGACTATAAATAGTGGGCTCTGATCAGCTTTGATCTTTCGGTTTGCCTTACTTTGAAGATTCTCCTAAGCTTTTTCGTTTTATTCTAATCTTTGGACTAATACGGAACAGGCGTCCATATACTTCCCTGCACGAAATCTAAAAATGCGAAGCGGAAGGAACCGATATACACACGCGGATTGTATAACAGAGCTTAAAAGATAGAGGCGAGAGTGCAGCAGCGCCGTTTTCCGCTTGCTGCTGCTGCTCCTACGGTCGCACGTCGTAGTTCACCGTGGCTGCCCGCTTGCAGCACCCGTGACTACCTACTCTAGTCGCCAACTAGTCGCCGTGCGTGTCGTGTGCATTCTCCCAGTTTACCCGTGGCGTGTTTCTCCTAGATTCGCGCTCGCCCGATCGTTCGCTCCAGTTGTACGTCCGCTCGCGTGTGTCCATCGAAATCGGTTTTCGCGCTACCTCTCGTTCCAGCGGCAATGTCCACACACCGTCCCTCCTCGGGTTAGGTTACAGCGGTTGACCGTTCTGCTCACGTGTTCCTGCTTCGACCAGAATAAATTGGATCGCCGTTAATTGGAACGGCTGCGCCGAACACAGAGGCCTGTCGAAGTTACGCCGTTTTAGGAAAGCTCATCCCGATATCGATTTACTGGAATATCTCATCGCTAGATATATTTTCATTTGATCTATATGTGTTCAGCGGGTAGGCGTTTCCATTCATCGTGAACAGCCAAAGCTTGTACAATCCTATAAACGTATCTTCGACATTGCTCAATATTGTGAAAATGAATCAGGCTACGGATAGTAAATATCGTTCCCGCTCATCGTGAAGCTGTGATCTACGGATTCCAAATTGCTTTCGATCGGATAGTTATCTATATATATGCTGCCAGGTCTTCAAGGTCGTAATTGTATAATAAACGGTGTGATCCTCGTATTCCGTGGTTAGGGGGTACGACTTGCAGTTGCCATTAGTGATCGGACGGACGACAACGTCGTCACGAGGCGCAGCATTTGCTTTTCGGCTCGATTCGCACGCTTCTTATCTCTCCACGGTCGATCTCTTCTGATTACGTAATACGAAATGCATCGTCAACTGCAATTGACTCAACGGTTTTTTTAAACGTAGTCTCGATAGAAGCAGTGAATATTTCAAGCCACGTTCGACCTACCATTGCGTAACGCACGTGAATTGCAATTGCCTCGCCGATAATGTTGCAAGGTGGCGCGAGCGGGCACATCTTCCGAGTTGATTTTCTCTGCGTTTTCTCAGTCCGCGATTTTGCACACGGACGACGCCTAACTCTTAACGCATTTAATAAGTAGTTAAGCATTCTTGCCTACAGGCATGCTTGGAAGATGATGGTTTTAATTACACGCTCGAAGGTGTTATATTAACTGTAACTAACGAATGCGTCCCGACGCCAGGGCGTCGCGGAGACAGTCTATAATTGGAGACGTCCTCTTCTCCTCGGTCGACTCTTTAACAGAGGAAAGTGGTATCAGCTGACATATCCCTTACATAGACTTCATTGTGGGACGCTTTCTCATTCGACCACTGATAAATGAGAACTTAAACCAGAAAGCAGCAATGGCATTAAAAATTAAATAAACATGTAATGCAGTGATGAATTACAAAGATTCCGAACAATGCTTGGAAATTACGCTTTCTTATTGAAACAAACATTTAAAATGGAAGGCCAATTTGCCCAGGCGAGAATTATTTATTAATCCAGCAGGCCGCTAGTGTGCGCTTGAGTTACACAATAACTTCCATTCTTTTGTTTCGTCCTTCCTCATTGTCCTTTGACGCGACGGAAATAAAAATGAGGAGAGAGGTGGTCCAGGTATCCAGTCGGAAACCAATTTTAGTCTTTACGCGTTTCTCTCCGTTGGCCAGGCTAAGTCACACTTTCCGTGAAGCAGAAAACATTTCCGTCCCGTGTTAAATTAGTTTAAAAGGAAGTGACAACGCCACCTGCGCTGTGGCACTGCCAGCATAATCGAGTTCATTAAAAAATAAATGCTGTCTTGTATTAATTCGTCGAAGACCGAATAAGTTTGTTTTCAATACTTTTCGAAATGTCCCTGGTTTAAGGAAAGATTGTTGGGTGTGCTAAAGGGGTTAATGAAGGGAGAGCATGGTACTAAAGGTAAAAATGAGCAGCGAATGAAGGCAACGCAAGCAAACGAAAGAGGGAGAGAGGGAAATCGAGAGAGCACGAACGAGAGAGAGCTAACGGAAGCGAGCCAATATGAGATTTCAGGGCAGTTGGGGCTCGTGCCAGATGCGCGTTTACACGGGCCCTGAATACTGTAAATGCACTATCTGGTACGACATCTCTTCTGTCGCCGCCACCAGAGTAACAGTCACCGAGTTGCTGCTTTTCGGCGGTGAAAAAAGAAAGAATCCGTCCCGGTTACACTCACGCGTAGAATAACCACACAACGCTCCTTTTCACCGGACTAGTATTTTTAACCTTTCGAGCAGCAACTACTCCGTTTTAGCCTAACTTCTTCCTTGCCACAATTTTTCAATTTTTCCCAAATACATTGTTAACTGTTACTCGAAGGGTTGAACGTCACGAACATATATTTTTGCCTCTGTGATTTCAATGCATATACATATTGTCCTCTAGCAAGTACTCATTTCTCAACGAAATTATTTTTACACAAGTTCGAGGGCGTGCGGCGCTAGTTGTACGTTAAGGGAATAGGTATAAGGTAAACGTTTTATACGAGATACTCCCGCGATGAACAACGAGGATGAAGATTGCGTGTGTTTGCAAGTTCGCGTCTCTATCCTCGTTTCTGTATCATCCCAGCAGAAAAATCCACGAGTCGCCGCGCCGCTGTGTCATTGAATATATTACACAGACACAATGCCGCGTTACGTCACGTTCACGAAGACGGAATCAGTGAACAATTCGATACGTGATTGAACGCGAGATCGCGTTACTCGCAAAGTGTATCGTGTGTTTTCTGTTCCGCTATCGTATAACGTTTTGCCCTACCCTTTTTTCAGCTATAATCAACTCTGCACCAAAAAATTCCTTCATTCTTTAAAGAAAAAAAAAAAATAATGTTTCACAACTTACCAAATTCAGAAATACCATAAAATAGACGAAACGTAGAATATTGCGAAAAATCAAAATTAAAGTGTACTTTAGGATTAAATTTCCACGGTTTAGCGATGCACTCTCTGCCAGAGTGCACGTATGGAATCATCTGTGTGCATGTATGCGTAACGGTGGGTTAAACTTGGAATGTGGAATGGGATTGCAAAATTTATAATCTAAAACTAGAGCCCGAAGCATCCGGCAAAGAATCATCAGAATGCATAGATGTTGAACACGGTGCACACGCGCACAGATATTATCAATTTTCATCCGAAGCTTATCACCGGATACCCGGTTAATTAATTATGTAATAAGCGTATGTTAATTGCATCGTGGACGTATCAGGCGACGAGAGTCTGAGCTATCGTCTACTTGAACTCCTAGTCATCATAGGCGGAGCAACTTACATTGGCTTGGTAACCGAGAGACTTTCAAGAATCCAGATATTCGCAAAATGAATTTTTCTCTGTACAATAATTCATGTACCCATTTATTTTAAATATCCCCCCTCATATTGTGGATATATAAATATCCTTGATGCTCGTATGTTCTATGTTAAACAACGCTCTTGCCGCTTATAAGCTAAGGTGTAAATACATTTATCTTGTCGACCATTTGGTTACGCTCGCATTTTATCGCAAATCATTGTAATTGTACAAAAAATAAAAAATCATACTGTGCTGCATCCCTCCCATCATTTCACTTCATATACCGGTCACCTTTCGAACTCGTCGTTTCTCGGAACGTTGATTGCACTAGCGGGTTATTCCGGAACCGTTCTCATTCTTTTATCTTTTCTTTCTTTTTTTTTCTTTCGGGACCTAAGTTTAGCATTATCGTTGCGTTTGGAATGTACGCTTGTCATGGAATGCGAAGCTATCTAAACGAACAGCTTTATTGTATGCACACGTTATGCAAGTTGTTGCGCGGCGCGGTTTCCGTTAAGAATAGCTTAAGAGCAAATCGTGTAATTTTTCCTGAAGTGTCTTGTATAGCGTCAAGCACAACTGCCGTACAAATCACAAATAGAACAGCGTACTACCTTGATTATAATTTCTTTTTTCAAAAATTTTTATTTCAAAATAGTTTCCTTGACGTGTTGTTTCCCAGTGGGGGGCTAACAAATTTATTAATATTCGGAAAGTTCAAATATAGGTTTAATTAAATCGTAAAGAGGAAAAAGAGCTAATGGACGGAGGGAGTCAGAAGCCCAGAATACTTGGGTTAAAAATAATCGGCTCTTACGATGGATGGTTAGAAATTTTGGAGCAAGGTCAATCGATAGCAGCGCAACTTCCTAAACACGTGTACAAATATGCCAACGCTTGTTTAAATCTCCTCGTCATTGGCATCAGATATCTAATACCCGGCACAAACTTTAAGATAATATGATGATATTTGCTATTAGTTTTTCCTACGAAAGTGGTCTTTAAAATACTTGATTCTTTGTCAAAGGAATAGAAAATGATACGAATTCCGTCCGGGCTGAGGACCCGTTGAATTACAATTAGAAAGTATAAAGTCGAACGAAATTATTTAAAAATAATATTGATTTTAGAAATTGTTTGTTATTAAATGCGTCATTTTGTATCGCCATGAAACTCGCAGAAGAGCTCGATGCATCTATAAATTCCTTAATCCTAAGCAAAAACTGCGTTTCTTGTTGCTGAATCACCCACAGCAGAGCCGTCCCACTGTGGAAGAGGGAACCGAAGAGAGGGAAGGAAGTCTTTTGCACGAGTTGGAAAAATATTTTTGCGATTGGCATATTGGCAGTGTTGTTAGCTGGTTGTGTGGCTAAGTTTCTATATACGACCGCTATCGGCACTGCAATTATGACGATCGTAGGCCCTCGATCGTCGCTACTGGAGGGTCAACCTTGGGCACAAAGCGGCGGCTGAAGAACCAAAACGGAAGAGCTCCTCAATGACGAATTTCAATTCAAATATTTCAATTTAGAAAAACTGTTTTATCGATCGCGTGGTAGTTTTTCAATTATCCCTGGATCTAAGTTTCCTTAGGCCTAATATTTATTAAAAAGTTTTTACTGTATTCTTGCGAACCCAAGCTCAGAAGTGTCTTACACTTTTGTTTTATAACTGGGACTTGTGTAAATGTATCTCTCCCTTCCGGTGATCAGGAGGTTAGAAGTAGATCATCAAAAGCCACCAGTATTGGTATTAGAACGAAAATATACATGCACATTTTGCATAAAGCGGTTCAGAACTACATTAGCTGTTTTCTTCTGTTGCAGATCTGCCTACGTCTCCTTTGGAGGACTGCTGATGAGGTTACAGGGTGACGCAAACAACCTACACGGTTTCGAGATAGACCAGCATATGTACCTGCTCATGAAGAAATTAGCGTTCTAATTACGCCACTTGCATTTGCAATATTACCTTAGAAAATATCTGCATCAAATACGTTTTTCTGAAGGAGTGTTATTACCTATGATTTGGAGACAAAGATGATGATCGAGTCGTTCGATTTGAATGGTTAATTGGTACGCGTGTATACAGATGTTTGATTGAATGAATCGAACAAAAGACACTATACAAGTATATGTAAATGAAGAATACGCCCTTCTCAATTTATTCAATATTTCCCAGACGTTCATGGATTTTTTTTATAAAGCATTATCACTGCCACTATGATTCCTCTGTGCTAGGAATTGAAGGATGAATAAAAATATTTTTCTATGTAAACGATTCCTTTCCCCCTAAATCTCCGTACCTACCTCCGTATATACCTTGTTATCTATGAGGCGCGTACGCGAGGCGCCATTTTGGAGAACACGGAATCAAGATTTGTGATCCAATTGGGACGCTGCGGTTTGAGGGAGCGAGAACGTGGAACGAAAACAATGCACGGCAAAGGCGCGCCGTGTAAAGGGGGGATTGCCAAGAGGTAATTTGTGTAATTAAACTCGTGGTATTCCTGACCTTGTACGGCTGAATGCGAGTTGCTCGAAGCTAGTTCGAACAATGGTGGCATAAGCGCACTTGGCGTGGGTTTGAATCGTGCTCCAACATGGTGGCTCGCTATTGCATAACGCCTGTACTCCAAGATGGATGCCACTTAATAAGGGTTTGATCCTAAATAGATTGGCCCAATGACATATAATTCGTTTTTATCTGGTCCCTCATTGAAGTTGCGCAACGCGTACATTACCCGAGACCGACGGTGGCGAGAATCAATGATCGCGGAAGACTAGCTTCGCCAACTGCGATGGATTCTCTCGCAGTCGATAAGCTAGCCATTCAAAACGGAGAAATACATAATTCCAATTTAAAAGAAATCGTAAAGGACAGAGTTACAGGCTTAAATGAAAAGCAGGAAAGTATGTAATAAACTAAACATTTATTTTTGCTTTAAAATTAGAAATTGGCTTGGTACAAAACTGTGTATAAACTAAGGCAGCTGACATCTATGTACAGTTATGTGCAATCGCTATCATAACGAAGGACAATTTTTTGTTTGCAAATTATAAATACGTAATAGAAATAATTTGTATGTACTTAATAAGTATTGAGCTTCGTTGTGATGATGATTCTTAAGCATTGATCGAATGCAGTACACACAGCCAGTCCTTGCTTATCCGGGCTCCAGTCCAAAGAACTGACTGGTTGCGTCGAAAGAGTACTGCTTTGCAAAAGACTTAAATTTCCAACAACCCCTTGATCTATGCCATCCGCGTCTGCCATTTTTCGTTTCTCTGGATAATTACTGAAACGATGAAAGAAGGACGCTTATTAAAATAGAATCCAAATGTCAAAATGAAATATAAAAGTCGTAGCTACTATTTCCACAAGCAAAGGTTTCCTCCTCCGCCGCACGTAATAAATATTTCTCGGTTCTGCGGCAAATGCCTGGCCAACCATACTGTCGAATTATGAGCCTAGAAACAATAATTATAAATATTACATTGAACCAAATATCCCCTTGTTTTTTTGTTTCAGTTTTACCTTTTCAGTCAAATAAGGAAATCCCTTTTTGGGATGCTGAGTCTTTAGATCGAACAAATAAAACTTTGACTCCAAAGTGGTAGCTACCAGCTTGTTCATTGGGATATCTTTCCTATCGAACTCGATGCTACAGACACCATTCTTCAGATTGCTTTCCCATTGAAGAGCCATTGCTTTTAAATCAAACATTTTCACGTCTCCATTATCGTATCCAGCGGCTACAACTCTTTCCTCCGAATTGTAAGAATTTCCAAACGAGACTGTCCAGCAGTCCCTACGAGCTTCGCCCTCCTTAGGCTCCATAGTGACTACCGGCCGACCTTTCTGCCTGGGATCCCACACTTTAACGCTTCCATCCCTGGAGCCAGTTACTAATTCAGGTGCGCCGCACCCAATACTTTGACCAGCCACGCCATCGATACTGTTTATAATCTCATTGTGGGCATTGACCGAGTAAATTGGTATCGAAGGATCCTCTAAGTTATAGATGTTCAGTTTGCCCTAATAAAGGTGACTTTAATTCTTCTGTATGTAGGAATAATACTTTGTTAAAATTCCAATCTTATTTATGCATTAATGCATTACATCAACGAACATGCAAAAGCGTTTTGAAAAATGTTTTATTTTTACTACCTGGAAATCGCCGGTTGCCAAATATCTGTCTTTCAAGCTCGAAGCTTTGAACGTTCCGCATTTTATTGGCTGCGATCTTTCAATATCCTTGACCAGTTTTAATTCACCGCTGGAAACTTCGTAGATTTGTATAATGCCGCTGCCACGAGGCCGCGACCCCATGGTTACGAATTTCGCGCTGCACGGAATCCATTTCGCGTCGAACAGCGAATAATTCACCGACTTCTCGATGTGACAAATTATCTGCGGTTTCTCCAATTTCTCCATATTCTCGAACTTGACTGTCGACACCGGCACAGTTACGAGTTTCCACGTAAAATTCGCTCGATCCTGACAGAACTTGGTTTCGAGGTATCCATAAACAAACCGCCGTACCATCTATCGTAAAGTATTCGAGAAAATTGTGAGCCCCGCGAAATTTGGACTTTCCTTAAGCACTCTTATGGTAGTCATGTAGATCTATCTTTACATTAATGGTTTTAGTAAATATACACACGTTTAGAAGGTATAAAATATTTGATGTGCTACTTTTGGTATTAAATTTCATCTTTGTACAAAATATATTACACTTAATTAACCGCTAAAACAAGTTATAAAATATTGTTCAGTCCTCGGGTTCCGTATCTTCGCTCGCCTGCGTATTGGTAGCATTGGGTATAGCCAGTTGATTCTTGAAGAGTTCGATGTATTTCAGCAATCGTTTGTCGGAATCTTGCATCTGCGAGAAGAATATCGGTGATACAATTTACCATATTACAGTTTAGCAATAAGTTAATCGATCAAGAATATTTACCATCTCCGTTACTTTATGAATCGCCTCGAGCAAATTCTCCTTGGACGTGTTATCCTCGAGTTCCAGTCGCAGATCTTTTAAAGATTTTATGAGCGTCTCCTGATCGATATTACTGCTCGGATTCAGCGTTTCAGCTAAAATACTAAAAGCGATACTATTGTGCGCGCAATAGTTTTCCGCGCCGGGCTTGCGAACTGCGATTCTGATCATATTCAATATGAATCTGGATACGTCGTAGGGATCGATCTCTTGAAGAGGGCTAATTTCTGGGGCGTTACACAGAACCCGCAACGTCGGCAAGTAGGCCTCCTCTAGCAACGCTTGGGCGTTAGGTACACGCGTTATAAAGGAATCGAAGAATCCGCTCAAGCATTGCCGTAGATAGAAATCGTTATCGTTCACAGGATTGTAGCATAGAATGATTAGTCTTGATAGTAAATTTGAGCAAACGATTCGTCGATTGAGTAGTAGCTTGCAGAGACCCTCTGCAGCAATTGTTCTTAATCTTTCGTCCTGTGTTCGACAAAAACATAATGTAAATATAATTTAATATAAACAAATGTTATTATACACGAAATATGTGCTCACCGCGTTATCCAGTAGTCCAGCCAAAATTTTAATAAAATCAAAAGTGCCACTTTCCGCCTCGGACCTACGAATGGACGTCAAGGAAACTTCCGTGTCGTTGTCGGTGTACAATTTAGTACGAGATTTCTCAGTTCTATTCACAGTATTCTCGTTTGGGTTCTCTAAAATTCCGAAGTACTCGAGCCCATAGACCAGAAGAAGATCAAAAATTCCTTTCAACGCCACGATCCATATGTCTGGATTTTCTTGTTCCAGAGAGAATTGTAAGAATAGCGTCATGATATGCTGCTTGGCTAATTCTTTGTCCAATATGCAACAAATGCCCACTGCTTTTATCGCTAATATGTGTACCTTATCGTCTGAATGCTAAAAAAAAAACGAGAAATATATTAAATGACTTAAAATATCTATGTACCTCGATGAAATGCTTACGTCCAAACTATCGAGTGCTATTTGCATGAGACTTCGAAGGGTCGGAGTTAAAGCAGTCACGGACTGCATCATCGTGCATATAATGCTCAAGCACTTTATCATTGTCTCAGGGTCATCTTTTTCCTTTACTTCTTCCATAGGCGTACACTGTATCTCAAATTGCTCCGATAGCTTAATTATTTCATTGTTCAATGCGTTTATTTCATTTTTCAAAGTATCCGCCTTTAGATACTGCTTGTCCTGTATAGCTTGATACTCGTCCTCCTTCAACTCTAACAGCTTTACCTTAAGCTTGGCTCTCTGAGGAAAGACTTCTCGTTAAAATACGATACAGTTTTAACTTTTTTTTTCAATTAGCATTCGTGCATATTTACGAGAATCTATTTCGAGATTAGAAACTTACTTGCAAGTTTATCTCATGCTGCCTCTCCTCGGAAATTTGTGTGGCAATAGGTTCCTTCAAAGGCAATCTAATTTCACTGATTATGTTGGCCAAAGTATCCAATCTGGTATGTACATCCGGTATAACTTTCTCCAAGTGGGACACTACACATTCGATAATTTGTTCGGACCAGTGATTGCTCATTAAAACGTTGCATATTAATTCGCACAATTTCTTCCTTCCAACTTCGTCAGATAAATCGTACGTCGTTGTTATTTCGAACAGTTGTAGCAGAATAAACTTCTGCATCAAATTCACCCATTTTTCGCTCTGATTCATCGATACTTGCGTAAGAAAATCGGAAATGTACGTGCAAAACGTAGATAATTCGGGTACAATCCTCTCCAGATCTTCTGCGGATTCTCGTTGAAGATGCTTTATTAAACATTTCCAATACAATACGTTTTCACTGGCCAGCTTATCCATGGGAATTAATTTTGTATCCTTGTCTATTGGCAACTGTTCTATCAAAGTATTCAATGGAGTATTTCTAAAGGAAACGAACAATACGTATTAGTTATTTCAGAAATGTATTCGACTTAAAGTTTATAATTCCAAGGAATTTAAATACTTACTTAAACAGGGCCTCTAAAGCTAAGACCGACACATCCGTACCGATCTCAGCATCGAGCGCTCTTACTAAACTAATCAAATCTCCTTGGAAATGCCTCAGCCATGCCGGCAATAAAACATTCTTCACAGTTTTCTTAACTATCTCTGACCTATCTTTCAAACCGTCGTTTAATAATTGATCTCTCTGAGTAATGGTCAACGATCTTACAGTCACCTTGCTAATAAAATCGTATGCCATTTTACGAACTTTTTCATCCACATCCCTGGTGCGTCTTAAAGCAACTTGCAAAGTTCTCTGATTCTTTCCCATGCTCATTAAGGCCGCTCTACGAACTTCTGCCTTTGGGTCTTTGGTGGCATGAAACATGTACATTTTTATAACGGGGCACTGTTCGTCCGTTGGATCTTGAAGTCTATGTAAGGCGAAGATTGCTTGAGCCCTAACTGTAGGCGATTTATCCAGCAATCGATCCATCATAGAGACAGTGATTTTATCGCACAGAGCATCGTCCATAAAGGCTTGGTCGCCCATTGAATTCAATAGTATATTGAGGAAGTGACAGATGCGAAATCTCACCCCTGGATCTTTCGCACTATGATTCGTCAGAACAAAGTCGAACAGCTGAAGAAGGAAAGGGCATAATGATTCCTCGGTCTCATGCTCCGAGATTGAATATAAGCTAGCTGCAAATTTTGCAATAAATTCCAAAGTATTCTCGACGCGCGGGTGCCGCTGTGCGATGGTAAGTGGAACCTTGAAACAGGACTCGAAGCATTTCCAAAAGCTCGGTAAATTGCTCTAAAACGATGGGAATATTTTGTTAAAGGTTCAATATTATGTATAACATAATGATACCACATTATTTTTGAAGATCCTAAGCTATTTAATATCCTAAATCATTTTAACAATGAATCGTTTAAGATAGAACAGTTAAGATTACAACCTGTTCTTACCTGTTCGTAACATTTTTTTAATTTCTTTATATTATGCTGATGACAAGTCTTATTAAACTGAACATTGTAGAATATCTCTTTTATTGTTTTGCTTGCGTCCAGCCTCATAATTTTATAGAAACTACGAAACTGTTTTCCGAACTATAAAAATGACACAACGGGAAAGTGTTTACATGACACACAACAGTACGTTATATATTTCAAATGTAGTACCAATCGTAATATTTTTTCCCTATTCAAAAGTATCTAATTTTCCAGTGAAAATTTGTAATGAAGCACGTCAAAAAATATAAAGTGCAGAATTCGTACTACCAGATGAAAATATACATTCTATATAAGTAATTTCTGTTGGCATTTGCTGCAAAAAGCATATGCCACAAATTTAAAACAGTAAGAATTTTGTGTCACATGATGAAAAGAAATTATGTTGGTACTAGCGTCGTGTTTACAATCGTAGTGGAGAATTATCGATAGCCGGCACTATCGACAGTTTCCTCTAGTTTGACCATCGGCCACCGATAGTAATCGATAGTTATTGATAGTGAGGAAAATACATTCATGCAAGTATTTATTATTTATTATTTATCAAGTATTGTACACAGCAAGTTTTACAGTTTGTCAGCCTGATCGGCGCTTCGATACTATCGACAGTGGTGATGCAGAAACATCGATAAGGGCAATCGATAGTCCTCCACTACTATTCAAGATGGCGTCAACCATGTAACGTAGTTCTAATGCGTAAGTATCAATTAAAATGTTTTGATAATAATTTAGCGCTTGTGCTTTACAAATATCTGCAAGACCTTGTTCTTTGTGAATAGCTAAACGTGAAAAGTGTTGTAATATTAAAGAAGAAGGACAATGCATTAAAAAAACGATTTGTGTCATATACATAACCTGAATTATT
>JALHAQ010000097.1:0-148512 GCA_023838395.1 Holcopasites calliopsidis
ATTGTGATGCGGTTTGCCACGGTGGATGAGGGCTAGTTCGAAGAATGTTATAAGGGAGAGTTACGGGTTGTCGCGGGGAGCACGCTTTATGGTGCAAAGGCCCTTGAGGCCCACGTGCTGGCCAGCAAAGTTTTCGGTTTCCAGAAAACACGGTCATGGTGAATTTAGTGAAAACATTTTCCAGTCCCCGGAAAAGGTATAGCATTACAAAGAATGTAATAAAAGATGTAGCATCTCGGAGAATGTAACAGTGTCTTGAACGCTTCGCAGTGCCTTCCCGGCGACTGGAAAATGTCTCCATTAAATTTGCCACGGCCGTGTTTCCTGGGAACCGAAAAACTCTGCTAGCCAGCACGTGGGCCTCAAGGGCCTTTCACCCTAAAGCGCGCCCCCCGTAAGGACCCGTAACTCTCCCTTATAACGTTTTTCCAGCTAGCCCTCGTCCACCGTTGTAAACCGCGTCATAGTTTCTCAAGACAGAATCAGTCTGAACACCATACAGTAAAGATCTCTCTGACACTGTAATTGCTGTTTTTACTTTCAACGAAATAAAAGTTAAGTTCTAAAACGCGAAGCTCGCGAGTGATTACCCGCTCGGGAACACGACGATGAAATTTCAGAACGTGGAAAAGCGTATTTGGCAGTAGAAAGGGCCAAGTCGAGACCCTTCAAAGTTAATAACAATCAGCCCCTTTCGGAGCCAGCAATTATTTATAAGTGGGAACAACTGATTTCATAAATTCAAATCATGAAGTGTAAAGTGCCAGTGATCGTGCAATGATGGAAATTTTGTGAAACGAAGTTCTTTCACTGTTCCAACCGAGACATCGGCTGTTGTGCACCATGTGTTTGTTCTTCGAATGGCCAGGATCGGTAGAATAACCCAGTGATCGTTGCCGTGCAGGTAACAAGTTTTGTCGAATAAAGTGAGTTCGCTGACCTGGCCGTAACATCAGCTGTCCTGCACTGCGGGATACCTACTTGCAATGGTCAGGATCGGTAGGATGACACAGTGACCCATTTTCGTCGAAGCAGGTTCATTTATGGATGCATGGGTGAGTCTAATTTGAATCTTCTGTCAATCTTTTTTAATTTAACGCGGGCTGCAATTGATAGGTTTATTAGTCAATCGATTCATTGATTCTACACGAATAACGACTAATTAGTTTATTCCTTCTTGAGGAATAACGAATAATTTGATATTGTTCTTAATTTGTTTATATCTTATTCGATATAACTTTTGGCAAACGCCTCTTATTAGACCGAGCGACTTGTTCACATTCACGGCCTCGGCCGAGCGTCAAGCTCGAACACAACACTCCCGCGGCTGAGCGCGGGCTCTATGCGCGCTCTGATTGGTCAATGTTTTTCGTTAACCATTTAAAAACGAAGCCTCAAACAACATTTTCGCAAAGGAAAAAGGAGTTCAGAATCACCTCAGCTATCACCCCTCTTCGGCTCTATGGGGAGTTCTGGGACACCCTGTATATGAATTGTATAGGGTGTTTCAGAACTATCTCAAGAGCCGAAAGGGGGTGATAGCTGAGGTGATTCTGAACACCTTTTTCCTTTGCAAAAATGTTGTTTGAGGCTCCGTTTTTAAATAGTTAACGAAAAAGGTGAGCAATCAGACGCGTCGGTATAACCCGGAGTAAAAGTTAACATCGAATTATTCATTATTCATGAATGGAAATGAACTAAAATACAAACGAAATCAATTTGTCGTTATCAGTTGAACAAAAAATAATTGGAATCGACTAACTAACAAGTCTATCAAGTACGACGTATGTCACATTTTAAACAATTCACCAACAATTGGAATTAGACTTAGCTGTTTCTCCAGAAATAAACCTGCTTAGACGAAAATGGGTCACTGTCATCCTACCGATCATTCGAAGGAGTAACATGTGATGCACAACATGAAGCACTGCTGATGTTCCACGGTTAGGTCAGTCATCTCACTTCATTTCTCGAATTTAATTTACTGCACGACCGCTGTCACTTCTGTGAGGATGTAATGCAACCTTCTGCAAAAATTTTAAGCGGTGATTCTACAGGGAAAAGCAAGGCGAAAATCAAGAATGACAATTTTGCATTTGAGGTTTTGTTAATAAGATACCGATGTTTGAAAAAACAGGCAGCTGTGTTCAGTGGCAGTCATTCGCTACATGGAAGAGCAACCTACCATGACCTACCGCACCGCGTAATCGGACACCCAAGAAGGCACACATTTTACGTTGCGCAGCATTCAACCTGCTTTCTTATAAAAAATCCACATGAGTATATCAAAACCCGCCCAATGGGATTATTAAGTAAAGAGCGTGACGGCCTTTCAATCCACAATTTTGTTCTCGAAAACCAAATACACACACATCACGATTGTCTCGACCGCGAATGTGTATGCGCACACGCGACTGTCCTATCTGCGAGTGTCCACGGTTTGCAATAAACTTATTATTCCACTAGAATGCTTAAATCGTTCCATATTCAACGTCATACAAGAAGCAACTGTCTCGATCGTCTAGAACTAATGATCTACCGATGCACGCCGAATCATCGGGTGTCGTATTTGCGTCGTCGGTAGAAAAGGGCAACACTGTTGCCCCTTTCTACGGCCGAAAGAATAACAAGTGCCGCCGAACGCTTTCCCTAGACGCGCTCGCGACCATTCTGCATGCATCGGTAGATCATTATTTCTAAACGGTCGAGACAGCTGTTGCTTGTACGACATTGAATACGAAACGATTTAAACATTCTAATGGAATAATAAGTTCAGTGTAAATCGTGGACACTCGCAGATAGGACAATCGTGGTACAGGTGTACTTGATCCTCGTGTGCTGCAAATTTCTGTGTTGAAGGGTGTATTGTGAATAATCGTGGACGGAGCAATCGTGTGCACGCATACGCATTCGCGGCCGGGGCAATCGTGATTTGTGTGTATTTGGTTTTGGAGAAAAAAATTGAGGATTGAAAGGCCGTCACCCTCATTACTTGATAATCCCATTGGGCGGATTTTGATATGCCCATGTGGATTTTTACAAGGAAGCAGTTTGAATGCTGTGCAATGTAAAACGTGTGCCTTTTTTGGGTATCAGATTACGCGCTGCGGTAGGTCATGGTTTCTCTTCCGTGTAGCGAACGACTGCCACTGAACGTAGCTGCCCGTTTTTTAGAACACTGGTATCTTATTAACAAAGCCTCAAATGCAAAATTGTCATTCTTGATTTTCGCCTTGTTTTGGCCTGTAGAATCAGCCCTTACATTTTTTTGCAGAAGGTTGCGTTACACCCTGACAAAAGTGACAGAGGTCGTGCAGTAAAGTAAAATTCGAGGCTTGAAGTGAAATGACTGACCTGGTCGTGCATAACGTGTTACTCCTTCGAATGATCGGTAGGATGACAGTGACCCATTTTCGTCAAAGCAGGTTCATTTCTGAAGAAACAGGTAAGTCTAATTCCAATTGTTAGTGAATTGTTTAAAATGTAACATACGTCATACTTGATAGACTCGTTAGTCAGTCGATTTCAATTTTTTTTTTCAATTGATAACGACAAATTGATTTCGTTTGTATTTTAGTTCATTTCCATTCATGAATAATGAATAATTCGATTTTAACGTTTGCTCCGTGTTATACCGACGCGTCTTGTTCGGGGCGACGGTCGAATGTCGCTACCTAGCACGACACGCCGTACGCCGTCCCTGAGCGCGGGTTCTACGCGCTCTGATTGCTCAGTGTTTTTCGTTAACCATTTAAAAACGAAGCCTGAAACAACATTTTCGCAAAGGAAAAAGGTGTTTAGAATCACCTCAGCTATCACCCCTTTCCGGCTCTTGACGTAATTCTGGGACACCCTGTATAACTCGTTTTCGTGTTATACATATAGCAAGCTATATGTTATCTATCGATTGTCGGTAAAGATAAAAAAAGTATAAGGAAACATTTATGTTAGCGATCAGTTCAAACAGTAGAAGGGGTTTGACTACTCTGACGGACTAAGAAAACGATAACTTTTGATAATGTTCTTTTTTCGGAAAAACTAAATCAGATATCATTTTGAAGCATTGTGGGATAATTCATTAATATTTAACCATATTTATTAATATTACTAATATTAATTTATTAATATTTTAGGAATATTTCAAAATTTTCTATAATCAGCAGGAGTAATGGATCGTCCGCGAGAGGGCCTATAAAAATTTGTTCTCTATGGCTACTATGATTGCTGTTCGCGTGGTCTAAAAACAACAAAAGTAAGAATATCCTTAATCCGTATAACTGTCTCAATCTTCGGTACCAGAATATCTGAAAAATGTCGAAAAGAAATGGTGGGCTAAGAAGCGAAATTTTTTTCGCCATGTCTTTTTCCTTTCAACATTTTTAAACTCTTTTTGTATCGACGATACTCTCGACACTCATACAGATTTAGAAACAATTTACATAATTTTTTTTTACTTTCTGAATACGGGACAACGGGAATCATGATTGCCATGGGGATTGATTTTTTTTAAAGCACTCTCGCGAACGATCCATAAATCCTCGTGCATGCGACATCTTGGCATTACAAAAATGTTGAAACATGTAGTCTTAAAATATTTATCAACCATCCCGCAAGGTTTCAAAGTGGTATCTTGTTTAGTTTTTCTGAAAAATCACTTTACTTTCAGCCCGACCCAACAGCCAGGCCCCTTGAAACGTTTGTTGTCGACATTTTCTATTGGCATTATGTATGCTGAATGCAAAATGTTTTATAAATTTGTTACAGTAACATATAGCGTGATACACAACACAAAAAAATGTTATATAACATTACATCATGTTATATAATATTTCGTTTCCTGAATTTGTAACAAGTTATATGACTTTGCTATATAACATGCTTTGTTATATAGTGTAGACTTAGCTTAAAAGTGCGAACCGGAATAATTCCATGTCCTTAAATCTGTTGAGGTCACATTACTACACGTGACGCGGTCACGGCATTTCGCTTACTGCTACGTGCAAACACGATCCTCCGATTTCACGACCTGCCACACTTCTCCAACGTCACGTGTGTCACGCACGCAAATCCGCCCACTCGGAGAATTTCTACTACGGTGCGGTAGAAAGAATGCAACGCCAGCTTTGAGAATCATCTATCTATTCCAGCATTATCTGTAGTTTTAACACGTTCTGTGCGGACGAACTACTTCGGTTTTCAGCCCAGTGACGAGCAATCTTTTGTTGCTTAGTTTTACCTTGAAACAGTTACAAATTCGATATTTAATGCATAGTCAATTTTGCCATTCAAAAGTAAGCAATTCATCAATTGACGCAATCCTTCTATATTTAATAGTTTTCATGATATTTCAACAAATACATATTATGCCATCAATTTTAAGGGTGATTTACACTCCTTAAACATACACTATTGCCGATTTCCTCAAAATTTCATGAAAATCGGCGTGTTTGCGTTTGATACATTCTCTTGCTTGTGAGATAGGTTAACGTGGTCTGATTAATATCGATGATGACAGGAAAGCGTCTTCAAAGTGTTTATGCATACTGTTGTTGCTGCACGTGCACCTTATGTGAACACCACCCGTGAAGACGTGCTATAACGTAATTTCACGTGCCGCGATCACAGTCTGGACGTAGCTTAAGTATCTTATACAACTGCTGTGTGCTAACCATAATCGTAGAATAAGAAACATAGTTTAAGATGTCTTGCAGATATTTTAATGCACCAGATATGTCTGGGTGTTTCGAAAGTATTTGCTTTCTGGATTATGGACCATCAAGGAAACGCGTCAGCTGCCGAAACTTCAAATATGTCTGATCGTTGCCTGAGTACTAGGTAGCTATAGTGACGTACTCCGGACATATACGGAGCATCCGACTAATGCTTGTCAATATTTTAATATTTTAATAGCTGAGGTGACTTTCAACAACGTTTTCCTGTAGGAAAATGCTGGACAAGGCTTCGTTTTTTAATCATTAACGAAAAACACTGCCTAATCATAGCACGCGTAGAGCACGCGCTCATCCGAGGGACGATCATGGTACGCTCAACCGTGGTCTTGAACGCACTCTTGGCTGAGCGCGCGTCCTACGCGCGCTCTGATTTGGCCAGTGTTTTTCGTTAATAATTCAAAGACAAAGCCTTAATCAGCATTTTCGTACAGGAAAGCGTTGTTCGGAATCACCTCAGCAATCACCCCTTAAAATATTGACGCGCAGGAGTCGAACACACTGTACATGGTATATACGAGTAAAATAGGATGATACCCGGAAAGAAGTAACCGTCTGTGACACGTTCTCTGCAATAAAATGGCTACGACGAGTGTGGTGTTCATGAGTAATCAGTAGAACATAGATATTCGAAGCCATTTTCTATACTGCAACAAATTCGTTTGAGCTACGAAACTTATTTGGAAATCTAGTTCCACTCTGTGTATATACATTACTGGCCAAAAGTTCGAATCTACTAGACGTTGCAAGGAACACGGGAAATTTCAGAGGCATTGGCTATATTCAGTTCAAATAGAAAAACTCCTCCAAGTTGGACTGTATCCAATTGAAGAAAATCACTGGGATATTATTAAATTGTAGGCTATCACTGGCATATTAATAAACTTTGTTCTTATATGTATATTATATTTCGACTTAAAATTACATTTTACAAAAATTAATAATGTAAATATTGACAATAATCGCGGCTCCCGATTTTGGGGATCGTGCAAAGAGAAATTCATTTAAGGGAAATGGGTATGAAGACGCTCTCCTATGTTCTCTTACGATTCTATAGGACAGAAGACGTTCTCCTATGTTCTCTTAAGGCTTTGAGAAGAAGCCGCCAGTTCGCTAGCCCTGATTCAAACAGTTAAAGTTGGTTGCGTTTTGGCAACCAACGAAACGCTCCGAAAAGTTGATCGGCATTAGGCTTTTAATGTGGAGCTGCAAATCGACGGCGATAATCGGCTTGATCTTAGCCGGTGTAGTTGCCATTAGTCTCGCTAACAGCAACCCAGTGGTTATTAGGGCAACAATTAATTAGGGTGGCGTCTTTCTCTAAAAATGTCAAAGTAAGGTTTATTGGAAGATACGACGTAAGCGGCCGGCTCACGCCGGCCGCAAAAAGATATCCTACCAAACCTAAACTGTACCTTACAATTAGAGTTAGGTTTGGAGGTAGTTGTTTTAGCGGTGGCATAAGTTATATCGGCCGCTTATATCGCAGCTTCCAAACAACCTTGATTTGACATTTTTAGAGAACGGTATAAAAAAGGAAAGTACTTTCATCCTCTCCTCCGGTTGATTTGTCGTTTTCGTGATAAAATGAAATTATTAAAAGCAAAGCTATATTGAAGTAGTCAAAACTGAGAAATGCTGTTAAACTGTATAAAACAAAGTTTTTCGCAAATATCTCAAAAACAAAAGCCAAGCGATGGTAACATGTACAGGAGAAAGTAGTTCAAACGCCCTTGGAAATATATTTCAAGGTTTAAGTGATTTAAATTGGGTCCCTTATTGTCAATATGTACCATTAATATGTACTGAATATTTTGTGTTGGAAGTAGGGTATTTTGGGATAGTGGGAAGAAGTCGCATTTTTGCGCCACAAGTACATATAAGAATCGTATGAAAAAATTTGATTCTTGATTTTCGACATTTTTACATGAAGAATCGCCCTCTTTCCGGTTTTTCCAAAATTTCCGGTTGTGCCAGGTTATAGCTTTTTTAATACACCCGCATTCGATGAATTTTCAAACTCAGTTTTTCTGAAAACGAAACCTCGAACGAAAAAGATTTATTTCATTTTTTCGTCTTATTCTAGCCCACAGAATCGCCTCTTTCATTTTTGCCCACATGTAGCCGAACATCCTGTATATTGAATTACTAGGAGCATAACAATAGCAATGGCGATGACGATGACGACAAATGTTTATTTAGTGTCCATAGTGTACATTTACAGAGATTTGGATGTAATTTTGATGTTATAATGGCATCCACGCTATTATTGTACATTTTCTAACAATAAGTAATTTTAGCAAAATCCAAATTCAAATTGTATGTTTTATTACACTGTACTAAAAGGGAGAATTGTTAATTTTCAAAGGCGTTCAGATCTTTGATGTGCAGCGGTTAGGAGTGGTGGAAGGACGGAGCGGAAAAGAGTAGAGTGGATGTTAGGAAATTTTTCGTTTTGAGTACAGTATAGGAATAACCAGTAGCGACACTCCCTCAAAATCGTGTCCGAAAAATGCTACAGCGCATGCTCCATATTACTATTGACAAGATGCTGTCAATTTCCCTCTATGGTATCTTTGTTTTCCTCATGTGCAGCCACGCCGCGTCATTTTGTAGCATAGCAGCAACCAATCAGAATATCGTGCGCTGCTACACCAATAACATGGTCGCCTGTCATATAACCTCGCATACCAACATCAACGGGACCGGTACGGAGTGCCGCCATTGCTTATTCTTATATTGTGTCCTACAACTACTAGTCGATTCGTCACTAAGGCCACCTAGTAGGCTCTTGCCTCAGGCCGTGTTTTTTCTTGGAGCAACGATAAAAGTGATGCGTGGAAACACGATTGTGTTAATTACTATTTTATTTATATGTACACATATGTGTACTTTTATGTGGTTTTGAGCTATAGCCGCGCTCGTTGGTTCTGCTTTTATCGTTGCTCCAACATAAACACGCCCTTAGATGCAGGGATAGTGAAGGACGGTCGCAGAATCTTTATATAGGCTCTGATGCAGGAGCGAGCACTTTCGAGAAAGTGGCTGCTCGCGCTGAGTCCCTCTAGTGGCGGAAATTGAAGGTCGCTACTCGTGATGATAATTTTCCCTCGTAATGAATTTTAATAATTCCCAACTTATAAAATTTATAAAAATTACTTTGCAGGGTTATAAATTAAAATATTGTAATTTACTTGGTTGCATAATTATCCCACATTTGATCAAGGATTTCTTTTATAAAGCAGGATTTCGAACTTCCACTATAAACAGTTCATTGATAAGTCGAAGGCTGCTAAAAAAAGTGGTTCAAAACCTGAGTTCCTTGAAATTTTGTTCACAGTTTACATGCTTCAGGAGTTTCTAATTTCTATCCAATGCGTTACGCTATCGGTGTTTTTACTTTTTCCACTTTTTGCGAAACAAGATACCTTCGAAACGAATTTCCAGTAGGATACACGCCTGTATACATATGTCTGCACACGCGTACATAAAATAGGAATGCCAGTAGACGAGCAAACTAGAGGTAGCTTCCATTTTAGGGGACGCGCAAACACGTTCTGGCCCTTCAGGTTTTCTGCAAAAAGTACCCAGTGTTACTGTAACGACGATAAATCTGCCGCGGGACTGAATTCGATATACATACATACATATATACATACATAGATACACGGATGCTAGAGGGTGATCGAGAAAGAGACATTGAACTAACTGAAAGGGCTGATTGAAATCGAGTTTGACGTTAACAGTTTGCTTGCGTGATTGATGATAAGTCAACAATTGCCGCTCGTGGGCCTGACTGCAAATACTGACTCTAGACTTCAAATATGAATGCACACATACAGGATATAACAAAAACGGTGTAGGAGCCGAAAATGTGAGATTTCTGAGGTCATACTGTACAACTTTTTCCTTTGCCAAACTGTGGTTTTAGGCTTCATTTTTTAATAATTAACAAAAAACACTGAGCAATCAGAGCGCGCGTCGAACTCGCACTCAGGGACGGTCCACGACGCAGCGTGCTAGTTAGTGACGTTCGACCGGCGCCCCGAACACTACGCGCCGGTATAGCACGGAACAAAAGTTAACATCGAATTATTCATTATCCGTAAATGGAAATGAACTAAAATACAAATGAAATCAAATTGCCGTTCTCAATTGAACAACAAAGAATTAGAATGGACTGACTAACGGGTCCATCAAGTAGAACGTACGTTAAATTTTAAACAATTCGCCAACAATTGAAATTAGACATCCGTTTCTCGAGACTACCGATCACCTTTCAATAAAATAAGAGTTAAGTTCTAAAACCGAAGTTCGTGAGTTACTACTCACTCGGGAAGACAACGGAATTGCCGAACGTGGAAAAGCGTATTTGGCAGTAGCAGCAGCCATATCAAGCCCCTTCAAAGTTAATAAGAATCGGTCCCTTTCGCGGCAACGAATTATTCATACGTAGGAACAACTGATTTCATAAATTCAAATCTTGAAGTGTAAAGTTACAGTGATCGTGCACTGATGGAAATTTTGCGAAACGAAGTTGTTTCTCTGTTCCAACCGAGGCATCGGCTGTTGTGCACCACGTGTTTCTTCTTCAAGCGGCCAGGATCTGTAGAATAACTCAGTGACAGTGACTATGCAGGTAGTAAGTTTTGTTAAATAAAGTGAGTTCGCTGACCTGGCCGTAACGTCAGCTGTCTTCCACTGCGGGATACCTACTTAGGATGGTCAGGAACGGTAGGATGACACGGTGACCCATTTTCGTCGAAGCAGGTTCATTTTTGGAGAAGCGGGTAAGTCGAACTTCAAATGTTTGTCGAATTGTTTAAAATTTAATGTACGATGTACTTGATAGACCCGTTAGTTAGTCCATTGTAATTGTTTTTTGTTCAATTGATAACGGTAAATTGATTTCATTTGTATTTTAGTTCATTTTCATTCGTGTGTAATGAATAATTCGATGTTAACTTTTGCTTCGTGCTATACCAGCGCGTTCTGTTCGGGTCTCCGGTCGAACGTCGCTACCTAGCACGACGCGCCGTGGACCGTCTCTAAACACGCAGGATCTACGCACGCTCTGATTGCTCAGTGTTTTTTGTTAATTATTCAAAAATGAAGCCTCAAACCACATTTTGGCAAAGGAAAAAGTTGTTCAGTATCACCTCAGGAATCTCACATTTTCGGCTGCTACACATTGTTTGTTACACCCTGTATAGAGCTGCTTTAGATGCAACTATACAATAATTTTAGAAATCCTTAAACACAATTAAATGACATCAAATATTTGACAGCTTGCAGCCGACCGCACATCAGCGACGTTGTATATTAATTCTTTCGTTAGCGTAAAATAAGGTTAGGTTATTCATCAACAAAATACCTGAAACTTTTCGAAACGGTACTGAGCACTTTGGTTCCAGCAAAGCCAAAGCATTCTTTGAAGGATTTTAGCTAGATAACCAATTTTTACAGTCAGAGCTTTCAATTTGGTCTGAAAACACAAGTTTTATTAAAGTACTACAAATTAGTAAATAAAGTGCTGGTTGTCAATGACATGACAGACAGGGGTACTAAATAATCAGAAGTCGCATAAGATGCATAGTTCTCCTTATATCTCGTCTGTGCCCAATTGGACCAATTGTGTTGTGACTCGAATATCATACAGCACTGTTTCCCTGTATGGCAGCAGTTCAGCACCGCCGAGTGACAGCTAGAGAGACTTTCGACTATTTTTTTTATTGCGAGAACGATCAAGTTTCTTGCAGCTTCGTAGGCTTCCCGATAACAAAGAACATAAACATGCCTAGCGGAGAGGATTGTCGAGAGGAACAAGCAAGAATCAAGGGAAATAGGAATGAGCGGGATGCAAAGTCCTATGTATAGAACGGCAATCGACAATTCGTGGTACAATAAAACAATTTTTAAAGTTTTAATTAAAAAGCGGTTTCGTTTCAAAAAAAGCCGAAGTCGTCGGTTGACTTATCTGTTTAGATTGGGGACTGCTACAGGGGTCACCCCCTTTTTTGGTGGGTATAGAGTTTGCCACTTAGAGTTCCGAGATTGCCATATAGAGAGACAATACTGTAATTAGTGAGTGATTGCATCCGTATTGCCTGTGCACTTGTGATTCGTCGTGACTGCCGTATTTTGTAACAGTTTTAATATATTCGGTTCCTGAAACAGTTTCGAAGAAACGAAATCCTGTATAATTATTTCGAAAAACTGAAATTTTTGCTCATATCGGTTCTTATTCCAATTACAGAATCCTTATTCTTCGGTTCCAGAACCGTTATTTTTTCGGATTCGTATCGGTTCTGTAAAAATTTGAAAAACAGTTCTGGCAATAACTGTTTCAGGGTTGTTACACAAGGTGTCCTAGAACTAGTGTAAGGTTCGGAAAGGGGCGATTGCGGAGGTTATTCTGAACAACTGTTTCCTTAGCCAAAATGTTGGTTAAGGTACAATATAGGAATAACTAGTTACGGCACTCCGTACCGGTTCCCTTGATGTTTGTATCCGAGGTCTCGTGACGGGCGGCCATGTTGTTGATATAGTAGCATGCGTTGTTTTGATTGGTTGTTATGACTCTACAAAATAACGCTGCGTGGCGTGGGGGCACACGAAAAAAACATAGATGCGATGGAGGGAAACTGACGCCATCTTGTCAATAGTAATATGGAGCATGCGCTGTAGCATTTCTCGGACACGATTTTGAGGGAGTGTCGCTACTGATTATTCCTATACTGTGGTTAAGGCTTCGTTTTTTAATTATTGTATACATAGAATTATTTCTATTATTATGTTTTTGAATCACACCTGTGAGAGCGTTTGATTCGATTGGAACTTTCGGCCGTGGTCGTGGACAAACGCGATACGAAGCAGTAAGAAGCGTTAAGCAAGAGTTATATCAAATGACGAATACAAAAATTAAGAATAATATCGAATTATTCGTTAGTCACGACAAAAAATAAACCAATTACTTGTTATTCATGTAGGACGAATAAATCGGTTTATTCAATACTTGTATTAGCTATGCAAAAGGAATAAGGAATAGAATTTCGAAAACTATTCTTGCCACTTATCACAAAAATGCTTTAAAAAAAAAACAAATACCTACATGCTTTGGAAAGGATAAATAAGTTTCCTATTCAGTAAAAGGGATTGGTGTCGAATGACTAACAAATCCATCAATTACAGCCTACATTAAATTTAAATACATTCGCAAAGAATTTAAATTGTGGGACTTATCCATTCATGCGCAAGTTACCTTTGTTCAGTGAAAATGCATCACTTGTTTGCGACACCCTGTATAAACGTTCCTGGCGAAACGATTTCGGAGAATTCTCACAGATATCGATTTCAATTTCAGTTCCAGAATCGTTTTTTTCGGTTACATACCGGTTTCGCAGAAATTAAAACGGTTCCGAAAGTAACTGCTTAAAAACTGTTATACAGGGTGTTTCGCTGCTTGCGGACAAAAAACACGGGGATGATTCCATGGGTTAAGATAAAACGAAAAGATAGAATAAATTTTATTGGTTTGAGGTTTTGTTTTCTGAAGAATTGAGTTTAAAAATTCGTCGAGTGCATGTGTACTCAAGAAACTACAACCTGGTACAACCGGAAATAGTTCTACAATCAGAAAGAGGGTGCTCCTTTGTGTCAAAATAAGTCGAAAATGAAAAATAAGATTTTTTCACACAACGCTCCGTTTTCAAGAAAATTAAATTAAGATCTTCGTAAATACGCGTGTTGAATATACGTAAGTAAATATCAAAACATTAGCATGCAGCACTAAATCAAATTGTATACTCTTCTACACCTTAACGGAGAAAAAGAATAATCTTTTAAAAGTCAAAGAGAGAATTGACGGTGGCAAGAAAGAAGTTATACCGTTGCGGAATTTAGCCCATCATCTTTAAAATAAATTGCGGGGTGTAGAGCGAACGAGCGAACAGGGCTGTGGATGAAAAAAAAAAAAATTTACGTTTCACTCTCCTTTTCCTAGTCGTTCGCCGCGGAACCGTTTCTGTACATTTCTCTCTGGGTCTTCGCGGCGCAAAACAAAGACCACACTCGTAAAATATTATGTAGGATAAGGAGGCCTTGGCTCTGGGCCACAATCGATGGCGATGTAGGAGTCTGGAAAGTTTATCCGGCCAAAGAGCTTAACCTGGCTGACGCGCCTTCGTTGTCCTAAACTTCCGGTTTATGAATAAACTTTATCACGATCTTTATTTCTGGTTGTTCTGCTGAAGTATGGAACAGATAATTTTTCAGTTAGATTTCATTTTCAATTGGAACAACGAAAACAACGAGCAGCGCTTGCAGAATTGTTAGGTTAGGTTAAGTTAGATTTTTCCTCTGCGGTTACTATGCTTTTTGAAATTTTTCACAAATCCCAGGTACCCTGGTTAAAGTATATATGCTTATTTTAGTTGTCCAAATGCCATCTGAAAAAATCATATAATTTAAATTAGTTGCTCTTGATAATTTTGTCTGTAAACATTTCCTGTGTCAAAGTGCATCTTAAGCTAAGTTCAGACCTCAGTCACGTAACGTGTTGTTATACGCTTTCACGTGTCATTATAAACATGTGAGTCGGCATATTTCAATTATTTTAAATCTGTTTGCGACACACTGCCGTCACGTCGCACGTTCACGGGTTTCATTTAATGTCACGTGTCGAAGCCGTTTCACGATTTCACGGCCTGCCACAGTTTCTCAATGGTACGAGTATCACACAAATAAAACCATCCACTTGGAGAATTTATACTATGTTGCGGTCGAAATGAAATGGCTGCAGAGTGTAACATTATTGTAATACAAATTTACTCGTATAACATTTGGCATAAATTGTTGGAATAAAATTTGATTCCAGTAATATTTGGAATACATTCGTGGAACTAAATTTTATTCGAATGCAAAGTATATCATTCGTTGAGGTATAATCATTTTAACATTAAGTTCTGTGTAATATAAATTTTTTATATGTTAATGAACCTTTAGCATGAGAAATTAAAAATAACATCATCTTATTTTTATATTTTTTTAATATATGGAAATTTCCACATTTATTTTTATATATGTTTAATACTTTCCAAGATATTTAAAGAAACACGGTTTGTACATGTAACTTCGAAAATGATTTTCATCTCATCAATATGTACGCTTGCACATAAAAAAATATGGGTTTTATATTTTTATCAGAAGTATCTTTCCCCAAAATTGTAGAAAATTTCCAAATTTGAAAATTTTAATTTAAAATTTTAGAGGTTTTCCCATTCGATACAGATTGTTATCAACTAAACAGGTCGTGTCGTATCTATATGAATACGCCCCTACCACTCGTAGGCTACGTTACCGTGGCCCGGTTAATGTCAGCGATGCCAGAATAGTGTCTTTGGAGTGCATATACATGTAGTAGTATACTACTGTAAGAGGCCAAACGGTTAACTGTCAAACTGACAGTTCACACAAAAACGTGCTTACCTCGTCCAGCTAGCAACATGCGTGCCGAAAAACAGCTGAGCGGTGTCAAGGCGAGGTAAACATGTAACAATAGGTACATGACCAAGGAGAGTGAGTGCGAGAGAGTGAAAGCCAGGTGTGAGAGAGACGAGAGTGCAAAGTGCGATAACCGCGAGAATGCGTGTATGATTGAGTATGTGCGTGTCGCCGAAATATATGTATACGGAGAAAACCGAGGAATAGGGAATTACGAAAACAGCGAGGATCGAGTGAGCGAGCATAGTGAGTGCCGAAATAAAGATTTTTGTATAAAATTACGTGGGATCGTTATTCTTTACCGAATACTCGAGAATAAAATCCCTACACTACTGTTGCGGAACGTGATACAAATGTGAACACCATCCCCTATATCACGTGTAGTACTAACTTGGAATCATGCGATGGCACGTGACGTGGCGAAGGTCCGGGCGTACATTTATACTGCGCTTATACTAACCAGGACAACAATTTAACATCAGTTTTCAAGAGAATGATTAAGTTGCACCACATGGTTCTTTTGACGCTTTTTATTCTCATGATGATTAGAATAGGATAAAGCTTAAAGATTAAAGTTAATTTCGTGGAGACTTTTTTAGCAGACCTCCATAGATCCATAGGTATAAAATACAGATTGAAAATAATTGACATTTTATCTTTCATAAGAAAGCCTTAAAGAAACAATGGGCCGCAAGCTCGATTGTTCTCCCGAAAAATATTGACCTTAATTCTAAAGATCAAGGTCAATTTTACAGAAATTTGTTTCAACACATCTCCCCCATTCGAACATGCAGAATTCGTCTATGCTAACGACGACAAAACATTTCTATCCACCTTGTACATTGGTTCGTTTATCGTCGAAAGATCTCATAACATTTCCTAAACACAGAAATTATCCGGCCGTACAGTCAGTCCAGGCGAAACATTGGGGAGCCGTGCGGAAATCGCACAGAAAGAGCATTTCAAAGAGGTCGTATAATTATTTTGCGTTCGCTGGTGGCGGACAACGATAAATCCGTAGCGAAAACCCAGCGGAATCGTTGTCGGTGTTGGTAGCAAGCGGACCAAGCCTCCGCTGGTATTGTATTTCGTTTTGCGTCGATGCCAGATTATACCTGGTGCAGAAGAATTCTGTCATGTCCAGCGAGGAGAGTAGCGCCATATACGCGGACGGCGGTCGTGTGTCACTGTGAATCGAGCCGGCGTAAATTCAATTTGGGCAGCCCGAAGAGCCCGGAAGTCACATTGTTTTTGCAAGCACGTCGCACTCACCACGCAGAGATACAAGCTCCTTTTATTATTATTATTATCGTTATGTCAGTCTGTTGCGGGTAGGCGAATGGAATATGACGAAGTTTTATGTCTGTTATTTCTGCAGGGATATATGCATGTACTTGGCGAGGCGATCACGGCTATTAATGTTAATAGACTCTTTTATAGACCGTAAAAATTAATTAATTGCTCCTGGAACTTGGTGAATGGCAAGAGAATTTGGGGATGCTGATTTTTGTGGTTTGTATAGAGGGTATCCCAATTAACTCTGCCACCCTCAATAATTTAGTTATTTGTAAAAACAATAAAAAATCTTCACGAGAAAGTTATTGTATTCAGAGGGAAAATTTGTTTGTAGAGTTGAAAGACACTTCAAGGTCACATTCTTGTAGGTTTTGCAAACAGCAACATTTTTTGTTTTAACGGAATAAATTAGTTTTCTGCTCACCGTGAAAATGGTGACATCGAGACAAATGAAGTGAAGTGACCTACAGTTTCAAATCTCGCCAGAGAAAGAATACAATCAAAATAATTTGTTAGTGTACAAAGTGTTCAATTGCATCTAAAGTACCTTTATTCAAGAGGTACACACATTTTGATAGCATTGGAATGTGTAACAGATGCTAACTTAATTTGTGTGACGAAGAAAAGGTGTATTTTTGTAGTTATGGCATGAAATCCAGTTGAATTACGGTTTACGGGATTTAATAAATGCAGGCACAATTATCATAATTCCTTAAACAGGTTTCGATCAGCATATTGATGTTAAAAGAAACACAGCATCCCATTAAGCAAGTGCAGAGAACATCAAAACTTTCTATTTCTTGTACGCAAAGAAGCTATTTCTACCACGTGACGTCTCCTTAAATTCCTAACGGAAGCTGGGGACATATTTGGGCTTCTCTGTTCACATAAATAATCATACAAATTATTTTTTAATTCTCTTAAACCTAGGAGCTTGTTACTCATGTAATCTGTATATGTTCTTTTCAGCCATTCTCTAAGCATGCGAATTAACTCTATCAGTTTCTTTACTTTTGTTCTCGATCTGTCCAGTCTACTTTTATATGCGAATGGAAATTCGTAGAATCCATTAACAATTGTAAAGAACATTAAGATTCTATGACGTTCTTCAATGACTAAATGGAAAGTTATTGGAAAAACCTCGAATTCACTGCCGCAGTATTCGATTTTCTTTCCTTTTCCTTGTCTACAAAGTATACAGGGTGAGTAGTTAAATATTGACATCTTGATTTACGTCATTATTATTATCCGTATCAAAAAATGATTCAAATAAAAATTGAATGGTTTGAAAGGGGTTATATTTTGATTTTATTGTTTTTTCCGTGGGTGGACGCATAACCTCATGTAAAGGTCAACTTTGTTTTTTTTAATGGTATCATATGTTATTAATTACATAGATCGGCTCAGATCGCTATTTTCCATAAAGTAGTAAGGTAACATGATCGAAAACTGATTGGTTTAATAGACATTTCAACTTTAATCTAGTACAACTTACCACGTATAAGATAAAGAAAGACATAAGGCTCTTGTGTCGACGCTTCCTTTGTCTTATACATGGTTAAGTTCTATTTAGTAAATTATAAGTACGCCTCGTTAACAATTTGCATTAAGTTAAATAATTTTACATTGAAATATCAATTAAACATAGAATATATGCAATACAAAAGCGAGAAAAATAACTGGAAGCCAACAACATATGGTATTCACAAGTGCTCACCCATCCAAGTAACCATGCCAACGCAGCCTAACATCGATGATCGAACGAGAGCCAGTGGAGTTAGAATTGATTTACATTCGTCTTACATTGGTGGACACATGCATGATATGATCGTTAGCTATGAAACTAACCCTAAAACAATACATGAGGATATACGAAAAAAGAAATCCAACAACAGATGGTATTTCCAACGCAGCTTAACTTCAGTGAGGAAACATCAATACAAGAGTACATACTGTCTTACATTTTTCTTTGTTTTACACGTGATGAGTTTGTGAGGAGATGAGTCCTATTACATTAAAGTTGAAATATCTTATAAACCAATTAGTTTCCGATAATATTATCTTAATACTTTTCTATGGAAAATAGTAAGCTGAATCGGTCTATGCAATCAAAAATGTATGATTGCATTAAAAAACCACATTCACCTTCGCATGCCCTTTAAACGTCCACCAGCGGAAAGGAGAATAATATTAAAATATAACCCGAAAATATTTATTATAGTGTATTGGCACAGTTTAATAAAATGGTGTTTACAAAAATTTTAATTCATTCGCTGAACATATCGTAGCATGCAACACAATTTTCCGTTTACATCTCACAGTTCGAAATTAACTATTGTCCGGGTAAACGGTGCTGCTAATCGATTGCAGATAGACAGGATTAAACGCAACACACGTTGGCCAGATCTGAGAAAGACACGGAGCAAGATTAAATGTCACAATGCATGGCTGGCAGTTCGTTAATTAACTTGCGACGAACAAGACCGCCTTGCCAGCAGCAAAATACTGGAGTTAAAACGATAAACATGCTGGTAGTCGATATACATCTCGGCCCATTAAATGCCATCCGCTCATTTCGGCTAGTTTCGCTAATAATCGTTTACAGTAGACTAACTGCTTCGTATATAATAATATCCAAATATGATCTTAAAAATGCTTTACGCCGTGCCAATAAATCAATAGCGATGATCTTGAAAGACTTAAAACTTGTGTTGCTTGCATTAACTGGTAGATATTGACATTAAATTTTAAAGTAATTTAATTTAAATTTAAGGAATTTATAATTAGTTAATGTTTTTTAGTTTCTCTATTGAATTTTTGAATTATAATCTTTAATTTTATCTGATTTTGAGTTGCACTACTTTATCCACCTTACATGTTCCACCCATTTTTGCCCATCCTGTATATACGTATAGGGTGTAAAAAATAAGGGCTCGTAACTTAAGGAACTTATAGTACTTACCATGAGGCTCAAAAACGTCTAATCAACAATAAATCCTACAATCAACCCTTCCGTTGTGAAACGGAAAAGAATGAAGTGGGTGTTTGGTGAGCGTTTCGTACTGAGTATGCTAGTAGACTCGTTAGTAAAGCTAAATAGGTATCGGACCCTTTGATGTTGGTATCCGAGTTCACACGGCATGCGGCCATCTTGTTGGTGTAGTAGCGCGCGTTGTTCTGATTGGTTGTTGCTACGCTACAAAATGACCCTGTGTGGCATGGATGCGCACGATGAAAACATAGTTGCTATGGAGGGAAGCTGACGCCATCTTATCAGTAGGCATGGGCTGTAGCATTTCTCGGACACGATTTTGAGGAAGTGTCGCTATTGGTTACAGCCATACTGTGCCCTAACGTTAACGCAGGGATAGTGCCAGACGATTGTAACAGCTTTATATACAGGGTGTAACGCAACCCTCTGCAAATATTTTAAGGGGTGATTCTACAGACCAAAATAAAGCGAAAATCAAGAATGAAAATTTTGCATTTGGGGCTTTGTTAATAAGATACCGATGTTTAAAAAAACGCGGTGAAAACGCCTGCCGGTAGGCAATTTGACGGACAGCGGCTCGAGTCCGGCAGCTGCGTTCAGTGGTAGTCATTCGCTACATGCAAGAGAAACCATGACCTACCGCACCGCGTAATCTGACACCCAAAAGGCACACGTTTTACGATGTACAGCATTCAACCTGCTTACTTGTAAAAATCCACATGGGCATATCAAAACCCACCCAATGGGATTATCAAGTAAAGAGGGTGATGGCCTTCAGTCAACAATTTTCTTCTCAAAAACCAAATACACATGCACCGCGATTGTCGCAGCCGCGAATGCCTATGCGCACACGCGACTGTCCCATCAGCGAGTGTCCACGATTTGCACTAAACTTATTACTCCAGGAGATGTTCCTCGCGTCCTCCATCCGCTTGAAGATGGTGGTTCAACTCTTTCACGCAAGTCGAGCCACAATTTCCGAAAGTCTGTTATTATTGTCAGAGGACATTATCATGTTAGCGTATTTCGCAAATGTACACGAACCTTTGTACATCTGGTACCACTATCACCGCACATAATCAATTGCAAGAAAAAGTAGTTTTAAGATTGGCATTATGCCAATCTTATCTAGAAATTGAAATAATCAAGTTCTAAGAACCAAACTAAATTGAAAAACGAAAGTAATAACAATTGAAATAAACGCAATATTAAATACTAGAACTTAAAGTACAACTGGAATGTTTAAACCGTTCCGTATTCAACGTCGTACAAGCAGCAACTGTCTCGATCGTCTAGAAATAACGATCACCGATGCGTGCCGAATCGTCGCGAGTCGTATCTACGGAAAGTGTTTGGAAGTATTTGTTATTCTTTCGGCCGTAGAAAGGGGCAACAGTGTTGCCCTATCGACGACTCGTGACGATTCGGCATGCATCGGTTGACCATTATTTCTAGACGATCGAGGCAGTTGCTGTTTGTACGCTGTTGAATACGGAATGGTTTGAACATTCCAGTTGTACTTTGAATTTTAGTATTCGGCATAGATTTAATATTGCATTTAGTTCTATTGTTATTACTCTCGATTTTTAATTAAGTCTAATTCTTAGAACTTGATTATTTCAATTTCTAGATACGCAATCTCTATTTTAAAGCTACTTTTTGTTACAATCGGTTACGTGCGGTGATAATAGTGGTGCCAAGTGTCCGAAGGGTCGTGTACATTTGCGGAATACGACTACATGATGATGTTCTCTGACAATAATAACAGACTTCCGAAAACTGTGACACGATTTGCGTCAGAGATTGAAACACTGCATTCAAGCGAGTGGTGGATACGAGGAACATCTCCTGGAATAATAAGTTTAGTGCAAATCTTGGAATCGTGATCTTCGTGTGCTGCAAGTTTCTGTGTTAAAGGGTGTATTGTAAACCATCGCGGATGGGACAATCGCGTGTACGCATAGACACTTGCGGACGGAACAATCGCAGTGCATGTGTATTTGGTTTTGGAAAAGAAAATTATGGATTGAAGGCCGTTACCCTCTTTACTTGATAATCCCATTGGGCGGGTTTCGATATGCCCATGTGGATTTTTACAAGTAAGCAGGTTGAATGCTATACATCGTAACGCCTTCTGAGTGTCAGATTTCACGGTGCGGTAGGTCATGGTTCCTGCGGCGTTGTAATGAATGACTGCCGCCGAACGCAGCTGTTTGAACGCAGCTATCGGCAGGCGTTCGGATGCCGTTTTTTTAAACATCGATATTTCGGTAATAAAGCCTCAAACGCAAAATTGCCACTCTTGATTTTCGCTTTATTTTGGCCTGTAGAATCACCCCTTAAAATATTTGCAGATGGTTGTGTTACACCCTGTATAACCCGATGTAGCAGCGAATACTTTCGAGAGAACGGTTGCTCGCGCCTAATCTCTCTACTGGCAGGATATAAAGGTCGCCACACGTCTACAAAATGAACTTCATTAATGTTAGTAATAATTATTCTCTGTTAACAACCTTGAAGTAACGCGATTTTAAACAAATTCCATTGTAAACGATCAATGTGTTGCGAGGGAACTCGTTTACGATGTCGAACGCCCATAGAATAGAAAAATTCATTTTCCAATGAAAGAGTTGATTTTTGGACCTATGTTGGTTAGACATTATTGACTCCTCTTGATGAGTACTATTGGCTCCTTAAGTTGCATACCCGTATTTTTTGACACTCTGTATACATGTTGGAATGATATATTTTCCAAACTTTTAGAACATCTTAGAATATTCCACACAACAAAAAACCGAACAGGATTTAATGAACCAGTGCATTATCCAGAATTATCATCCTTAAAAGTGGCAGAGCAATTATGCCCACGTGACAGCCTCAAAGCACGTTGTTCGCAACACTGTGCATTTACGGCTACAGTTTACGATGAATTAAGGGTAATAAATTCAGCGATGACTTGCGTTCCCCGTTATAAGGTTGTTGATGGTTTTGTAACAGACAGGCTCTTTAACTACCCCTTTACGGTATGAGTACCTCCGGTAAGAATTCATTTACCTGAACGATAAACGTTAATTCGCCCGTCCTGTCACGAATGAATAATTGCTATGTGAGATGTCTGTTTCTGTTTCTGGTCTTTCATTTATGGATAATTTAATATATAGAAAATTCGTGTAATCGCTGGAATTTCTCATCGCTTCTAGTATAATTAAGGCACTCAGTGTATAATAGCATTGTATTATATAATAGTTTTCATCTCGTGTTTATAACAAGTCATTTTAATGTTATTTTACATAGTGTAGACGTAACTGATCAGTAGACTGCGGGTGTTTATGCAAATTCATATTTTTGAAGGAAGAAGATAAAGATGTGAGACTTGGATAGAAGTTTATTACGTCATTCATATATAACGAAAATATATTCTTTATTTTACATATTTTGCATAATACATATGTTTTTCATATTTCGCTTACACGACATATACACTAATTTTATGGCATATTCCATACATATGTAACAGCATATGCATCCCACTGTGTAAATTTCAGAAAATATATTTTATCCATCATTGAACTCTTATACGATAATATTTGCAAGTGATTAAATATTGTATTATTGATATGCAACAATGATCTAAGGTAACATACATTCGCAAGCTTTCCTTGGGAAACATAAACACAGTACTGAATGTACAGCATAGCTTGATTCGCAACCAGTGAAATGACAACATAACGTGAATTATACCCAGCAGAGTCAGTGAAGTTTTCGAGATAAAATTTAAAACGTAAATTATAAAAGTGAACACGATGCCTAAAGCAAAAACTTCTAGGCGTACAATGCTGAACAATTGAATTGGCGCAGTAGTGGATATTAGTTTCGTTAGTAATAGACAAGCCGTTTATTGCAAAACATACGTTAAAGAGGTTAATATCTTCCCAAAAGTTTATTTGATAATTATTTCTTTCAATCTAAGCTCCACTGCGTATACAGCGTTATCGAGAGTGATTAGAAAATATTGCATTACTGCCTGAACCTATTATAACAAGATGGGAGACATGATTAGATGCAGCATTATCTTATGCCACGTATTTCGACAATATCAAAGAGGTAATTGAAAGTTTCAATGAAGGAGATGCAACGTCGATTAAATCAGCACAAGAGGCGTTGCGAAATGAACAGACTATGTCAGATTTAACGTTCATGCGGGCTTACTTCGGAACGCTGCCACTCATTCTGAAAAAATTGGATGGAACAGGGTTACCCCTAATTGAGTCTGTGAAACAACCTAACCTAACCTAAGACCTTAAAAACTATACTTGTTGATTGTGAAGGAAAAATTTGTACAAATGTACAAACAGTTCTAGGGAGAAATCCAAATTTGAATGTTATATAAAAAATTGCAGATATTTTGGAAGGTGTAGATGTTGAAAGACCAAAAGAACTTGAGGCACGCTACTGGCACGAACTGAAATATGCCCCAATTATGTCTTTCGATGTATAAAGATCCTTTTCGGCATACAAACTAATATTAACTGATAAGCATCATCAATTTACAGTCGATAACTTAGAAAAAACTATGGTAATTTAATGTAATTCGAATTATAAAAAGTAAAAATGGCAATATAAATCATATTATATTTCGTGCATGTCTTGCATACTTCCTGCATATTTCCTGCATATTTACATACATATTTCTTGAATATTTGTTACCTATTTTGACATATTTTACTTGCATAAAGATCCGCAGTCTACTTATCAGGTGTTGTAACAAGTTACAGAAACACGTTACAAAATTTTAAACAAATTTGTTACATTACAATGTTTTATTACATAGTGTAGACGCAGTTTTAGAATGTTGCATGAAAGTACGTGATAGCATGTAACGTGACCACAGTCTGAACGTGGCTTTATTTTCCTCTTGGTATGCTTGGAGTTTTCGAGAAATTATTTTCCGATGGAAGGAAACGGATAGTATAGGAAAGGGAGAAAAATTGCGGTGCAGAAAGGAAAATGTGAAGCATGCCATTTGTGACAAAAACTCGGATGTCATTGCAGGTGATGCTATATCTTGATATAATAGTTCTTAACATAAAAATTGCTATTCAGCACAAAATCGTATTGTGAATAAAATTATGCTTACCTTATCTTTTATTGCGAAAACCGGAGCAGGTATTAACGAAAGAACAGAAAGAAAATTTGTTGAAAAGGGGCATCATATTATTGCAGCAATTAAAATATTAAGCAAAATGAAGAAAACGATAATTATCAGTGTAGCAACAATCTATTTCAGCCGATCCGATTCGTTGTCCACCGATACGGCCATTGGCATAATGATTGGCCGTTAATAACCGCCGTAAGTGTGGATTAGGTTAGGTTAAGTGTGTGCACTGAACTGCACATTTCTTTGCAACGTGCAATAACGTGTAGTTTCTAACCACGTGATCTTCCTTAACTGCCACCGTGGGGAACTCCTAAAAACGTACCAGGCTCTTCCGCGCGTGGACAAAAACTTATACTGATAGTGATAGTTCTCGACGAATTGAATCTTATAATACAAGTTTTACCTTTAAGAATCCACTAATTCAAAGATTATGCCTATGTTAAGTTGAGCGTTTTAGTGCAGGGGAGACCGGAGCTAAAAGTTCCGATTTTGAGAAAACATAAGAGGTGACCATGTTTCCAAGGGCATCATTTTGAATAACTTTCTCCTATACATGTTACCATCGTTTGGCTTTAGTCTTCGAGATATTTGCGAAAAACTTTGTTTCATGCAATTTAACAGCATTTCTCAGTTTTGACTATTTCAATATAGTTTTTCTTTTAATAATTTCATTTTATCACTAAAACGAAAAATAAACCGGAGAAGAGGATAAAAGTACTTTCCTGTTTATACTGTTCTCTAAAAATGTCAAATCAAGGTTGTTTGGAAGCTGCGATATAAGCGGCCGACATAACTTATGCCGCCGTTAAAACAACTACCTCCAAACCTAACTCTAATTGTAAGGTACAGGTTAGGTTTGGTAGGAAATCTTTTTGCGGCCGGCGTGAGCCGGCCGCCTACGTCGTATCTTCCAATAAACCTTACTTTGACATTTTTAGAGAAATTAAAAAGATAACTGGATAATAATGTAGCTATTCTCTTCATTATTGGCCAATTCATTGTTAACATTATTACACCTACTTACTTTGTACCAATTGAAAACATAATGCTACCCCTGTTAATTTATTAAATATAACTATCGGAACTGCGTACCCGTGAAACTTTTAGCTTCGGTCTCCCCTAATTTAAAGGTAGGTCAGGTGAGGTCATATTAACTTCTTCCCTACTTTACGACCCAGCGCTAACCTTATTTAAGAAAGCTTAAAAGTTATTAAGAATAAAAACCCATATGCTTTTGCATAAAATAGTTGAGTTAGGTTAGGTTATATATTTTGGGGGTTTCCGGGCCCAAGCCTCGCAGTAACACATGCGAATGCGTACAAAGCCACTTACGTTGTAGTAAATATAGTGTAACAAGTACAATTTTCTTTTCATCGTAACTTTTAAATTACTGAATTCCTAAACTTGTAACTTGCATTCTTAAATTCTACTCGTTGAAAATTATCGGATTATGTAGAAAAAGATCTATTATTTTTGATCTCCTGAGGTAAAGTGAACCCTTCAACTTATTTTTTCTGAACGATCAATCGCTCCCATTTTCTGTTGCATTACGATTGAATATCCAGGTAAAGCTGTATAAACTAAACGACTGCAGACTGTTGCGCACCATGCAACGAACTGCGGCACTAATGCATGCTGCCGTGATTAATTCTTGTTCAATAATTATGTACTATGTGAAGGTCTTTTTTTTAAATAGAATTAACTGAAATATGTGTACTGTTGACTAATTGTAAACACCAAACAAACAATGACCGTCGTGATGTCACTAGTCGGGTGTCATTATTTCTTCCCTCTACTAGTACCCTAATGGTCAGTTAGATGCCAATTAGCGGCAACACACGTCAGAAGCGAGCAACGTCCGATTTGGTAGTCGACATCCAGCGCCAAGTTGACAACCAGATGGCAACCATTGGTTAGGTTAGCTTGCCATATGGCTGCGAATTTTGCACCGAATGCTGGCTATCCAACATTGCCCGCTGGAATGTCTTGTCTGAATAGACTTTGCTGTCAGGGTACCTACTTATGGCAACTTTATTCGAGATCGCCACGTTAGGCGGTGTGAACAGAGGCCATCTTCTGTGTAACGCACGATAACAATCAACACAATGAACGAAAACCATTTGACACGAGTAGTGAATCGGTTTAACCATGAAAATTTAGCTAGGGTTTAACATAAGTCGAGTATCTCTTTGCTCAAAGATATCGCACCCATTCGTGTACAGAGTGTAAAAAATTATAAGTAAAGACCAGCACAGCGTAGTTCTACAGCCTGGAGTCGGTGGAAATTTGTGAAAAAAAGTCTGTGCAAAATTGAAACGATGGTCTTGCGCCCTTCCGCGACTCTAGACCGGTCAAGGTCAAGAACAATTGTGAATGGGCTGTTTCTCACGAATGTCCACCAATCCGAAGATGTAGAATAACGCTATGAAACGCTAAATTAGCCGTCTTAACATCTACGAGTGTCAGACCAAGTTTTCTTAGCGTTGTTCGCTCCGCTCTGCCTGAGTCTCCTGGCCTTTGGGGCTGCTCCTGTTGGATCACACGTGTAAAGGGAAGTACACCTATAGTTAGCCTGTGCATAAACCATCGTTCTCGAGTACGACGCGGATAGAAAATCGCGAGATGAATGCGAGGATCGAGGAGAACTAACGTCGAAACCTGAACAAAGGCAGAGAAGAAGGTGGGCTGCACTATTGTTAAGGTTTTTAAATTCGCGGACAAAAGAAGCTTACGTGTGCCGTTCTTGTTTGTCTGTAATTGCTAAGGCTATAAAGCTCTGGGCTCCAATTTGTTCGAAAGGAATAGGTGATTATACAGGGTGTTAGAAAAGGGCCCGTAACATACGAAGCTTATAGTATTCAGCAAGGAGAGTAAAAAATGTCAAATCAACATAGGTCCTAAAATTAACCCTTTCGTTGTAAAATCAATTTTGATATCTTGTGAACGTTCAAAATGACAAGCGACTCCCTTAGCAATACATTAGTTATACGTATACAAAGGACCTTATTCAGAATCGCGTTAGTTCAAGGTTGTCCACTTGATTGTTACCAATATTACGAAAGATTATTTTATAGTCGGAATTGCAGTCCAAACTATCATTTTTGTAAGGTTTCGATATGTGTTTGTACGATCCTATAATTCATCCAGGCTAATTTTCAATCCGGACGCCAAATGTTTAATGGCTCAAGTACCAAAAAATTGTCTCATCGGCTTGAGTCGTGAAAAGATTAATTTCCAGCCGCTCACCAACTTTCACCTTTGGAAACCTAAACTGCAAATCAATAATAAGCCACCCTAACGCCTCATCCGCTGACCGTTCATATCCTCATGTTTTCCTCCCACCTGTTTTTCCTCTTCCTTACTTTCTTGCAAACTTATTAACGCTTACATCTTTTCCGACTATACGAACACCCGACAGATTCACACCAATTGTCATCGAGTTCCGTCGACACCCCCCCCCCCCACACACACACACACACACACACAGAGAGAGAGAGAGAGAGAGAGAGAGAGAGAGATTTCACTCCTCTTGGCAAGTGCTACAAGCTCCGTAAGTTACGAATCCTCTTTTAACACCCCATAGATGGTCGGCAAAAGGGTAATAATTAATAATATTAGAACATTTCAAATTTTGCTTGCTCGAAAGATCTAATCGAAAAATGAAAATACCCGTCTATGAGGGATAGCTTTGCCATCGATCGTGTACTCGCAGTTTAATCGAATCTGCACACAAGTTTCACAGGTAGGAACTTGGTCGCGCTCATGAGAATTCGAACGTGGCACGACTACACGTGCCGACCATGAATCGCAATTCTCGGCATTTCACAATTTACCTAATGCCACGTCTCCGGAATTCTGATAGCCCCTATCATCCCGCGAAGCGGCCTTACTATTCACCCTCAGCGCACGTTGACTTCCCTGTATGATAATTAGCAATGATGTTTATCTGTCAAATCATACTGATCTTGAAGCATGACACATTAAAAAAATCCTAAGCTTTGGTTGTATAATTGGACCTGTAGCGACCTCCAATTCCTGCCACTAGAGGGATTTGGCGCGAGTTGCCACTTGTTCTCGAAAGTGCTCGCCCCGACATCAGGTCCTATATAAAAACATCCTGCGGCTATCCCTTACTACCCCGACGTCTAAGGCAAGAGTCTACTAGGTAGCCTTACTGATGAGTCCTCTAGCAGGCCCAGGACGAAACGCTCTCCTAATCCCTACTCCATAATTTTCCGCTCAGTCCTTCCACTACACCTTAACCGCTACAAATTGGAGCTATACTATATCCCGTAACTATAGCTCGTATGATCGGGAACTTCTGGCGATATATAAAGTCGTCAGATATTTCCGACATATGGTCGAAGGTCGGGCGTTTTAATCAATCTTCACCGACTACAAACTGCTCACTTTTGCTTTCGCACAGAAACCGGAAAAACATTCCCCGCGTCAGTTCCGATACCTCGACCTTATCGGACAATACACCACCGATATCCGGTACGTATCCGGAAAAGACAATATGGTGGCCGACACTCTCTCGCGAATTGCGGGAGTCTCGCAAGCTCTCGATTACGCGGAACTCGCTGAATAGCAGCGAGAGGACGAGGAGCTGCGCGCGCTCCTACGAACCGATTCGTCCCTCTCTCTAAAGAAAATCGCGATTCCTGGTTCGAATGTCGAGCTTTTGTGCGATACCACGATTGCTTCATTACGACCGTTCGTAACGAAGCCTTTCCGAAAACGCGCATTTGCGTCGCTTCATGATCTTGCACATCCCGGCGCAAAGGCAACCGCGAGATTAGTATCACAACGTTTCGTGTGGCCAGGTATGCAAAAAGATTGTAGGACCTGGGTACGGGCGTGCGTACCGTGTCAACGTACGAAAATCAGTAGACATGTGCCTACCCCGGTCGGCGAATTCGACACTCCTTCGTCGCGTTTCGAACACATCCACGTGGACATTGTTGGCCCGTTGCCAATTTCGAAAGGGTATCGATACTGTGTCACTTGCGTTAATCGATATTCGCGATGGCCGGAGGTTTTTCCTGTGGAAGATATTACCGCCGAGACCGTCGCGCACGCGTTTTTCTCAGGGTGGATTGCGAGGTTCGGAGCACCTCAATGTGTGACGACCGATCAAGGCCGACAATTTGAATCTGCGCTATTCAAGCAATTATCATGTCTTATTGGTACGCAACACTTGCGCACGATCGTGTATCACCTTGTGTCGAACGGCATGGTGGAACGTTTCCACCGGCAATTAAAATCGGCAATCGTTTGCCACGCCGACACGAGTTGGGCCGAATCGTTACCGGTCATCCTTTTGGGCATTCGAGCGGCCTGGAAGGATGACATTAATGCGACACCCGCGGAGATGCTCTACGGGGAACCGATCCGGTTACCAGGCGAGTTTTTAACGAGCTCACGCATGACGAACATCAGCGACGAAACGTTTGTTGCACAGCTCCGTGGCCATTTCCGCAAGCTGCGGCCGTCCCCAGGATTTCGTCACGGGGCCAAAGCGACGTTCATATTTAAGGATCTGGCGTCTGCGTCGCATGTGTTTGTAAGACATGGCCCAATTAGGGGCGCCTTGCAACCAGCGTACGACGGTCCTTTCGAAGTGGTCGAGCGACATATGAAACACTTTAACCTACGTGTTAAAGAATGGGTGGTTCCTGTGTCGATAGACCGATTGAAGCCGGCATACCGGCTGTATACTGACGGGCCGGACGAAACGACCGGACCTTCACCGCAGGAGGGTCCCGAAGCGAACAAGGCGCGAGTTACCAGGTCGGGAAGACGTGTACGATTCCCCGATTATTATGTTTCCAACGCGTAAACGTGGGAACAACGAACATCGCTCCAGTTTTTTTAACGTAATAGATTAAGCTGTATATATGGAAATATTTTTGTTTTGTTTTATTTTGTTTTGTTAATCTAAGAGCGAGCGTACTCCTAATTTCACCAAGGGGGGTGATGTGGCGGCCCGGGCGACGGCACGGCGCCACATAGAGTAAACATTTACGTCCCTTGACAAAGGGACCGATATCAGCGAAGATGCAGGGAGGCCGGCTCTTGAGATCTGTTTTCCGGTACGGTCGTAGCGCGCTCAACGAGAGCATTCTTTATCCGGAGTTTGCCCGAACAACAACGACCACGCATCGAAATAAAATCGAATTATCGTACCCAACGTGAGTATTCATTCGAACCCCACAGACCGTTTACTTTGAAAATGGTGTAAGTCCACTTATCAAAATAAAATTGAGAAAAGGACAAATTTCTATATATTTTAAGGTGAACTTTTTATTTATAAAGAAATTATTATGTAAATCTAAATTTATATGTTTGTTTTAGTCACTTTAAATTTTGTTAATAAATGGAATTGCAGTTAATGTTCTCAATACTCCTCTTTCGCTCGCGTCATCCTTTTCTATTTTCAGTATGAATCAAAATATCGGCTCAAGACGTATTTAAGTAGAGCTTTCCTGATGGATAAAATTGTAATTGATGCGGCAACAGCGTGACAGAACTCTTCATGATGTGATTTTTATACAATTTTCTCATCTGATTATAGCAGACGCTTAACAACATACACTTCATGGAGGTACGCAGCTCATGTTCGGCTGTAAGGCGCGAGTGATGCGGGATGTAGCGGAACGGCGTTTGAGTCCTATGGTGGGAGTACCATCAGGACGGGAAATATTCTCAGAGGCAGCAGTTGGACTACTCTACATTAGATAATAGTATTGGATCATCGGTGACAGAGCGCCTACAAAAGATTGTACATTGCGATTCATCAAGTGCGCTCGTCAGAGAGGAACTAGATCTCAACCATTCATGTGTCAACTATCAGCACAGAGAGTAACAATTTCTGGACAATTTCTCCACACACGAATGGACTATGTTGGATCGATCAACATCAAGACCTGGACGAAGTGCAAGGACGTAAAAAGCATAGATTTGTACATCTAGAGGTGGTCAGAGACTACTCACCAGACGGATTCATTGCGCTGTACAGGATATTCACTGGACGTCGAGGCATTTGTAAAACTGTCTCTCAGATTGTGGCACAAACCTTATGAGCACAGATGCGAGTCTCAGAGACATTTTTGGTTAAAGCTCTCATAAAAATCAACTCGTTGCTGGTGTTTTGGCCAACGACGGTACTCGTTCAATCCACCAGCAGCGCCACATATGGGTAGCAAGTGTGAAGTGGGAAGACCAAGATCGAAGTCATTGGTGAGATTGCTCTCTATGGTATTTTACCAAATGAATATATATGTTGGTTATCTTTACGTAAATGTATCGTAAAAACTTAAAGTCACTTAGGGTGGTGTCCTTACCAACATATTTCAAAGTCAAGGCGATCAAAGCTGCCTCCCTATTACCAAATAGTAAAGTTGTGAATAATGAATAAATTAAACGTTAGATTAGGTGAAATCGTAATGGTTAAATCTCAATGCTCAGGATAACGTGTCAGCACACTACACAAAATCATGTATTTGCTAACATTCTTCCCTACAATTTTCCCAACCGCAGAAAAATGCAACGATGCGGGGAAAAAAGCAACCGTTTGACAATGAGATTTGAATTTATTCGATCGCTTTCAACGTGTCGAACAAGCAACAGGTATATTCACATACAGAACGAAATAAAGTTGCTTCAGACAGGGGGAATGTCGAATGGAGAATTTTCAATCCAGCCTACCGCTGCGAAGAGTACTTGAGGATAGGGTTTGCGGGTATACGCTTCATGGACGTCATATATTTTACGGCGAGCCGCAGTAACTAACAATTCCTAGTTTGTAGGCTACCGCTATATTTTCATCAGTTCGTTCCCCCGGGGTACTCAGGAACCGCCGATTTATTGCCAGACCCCTATACGCTTTACCTTCGCGCTGTCAGGAAGCCCGCGATTCTTAGTCAAACATAAAACCCAATAGCAGTTTAAACGCGATCCCCATTTGCGAGATATGTTAGGTGATTCAGGATTCGTCGCTATTGCTGAATAGTTTTGAATTTTGTTTCCTTTTATTGTTTTGACCTGCTACGTTGGGTGTTGTTAAACATTTGATTACTAACAATATTTAACAAGCGCACGGAGTATTGAAATTGAGCTTGCTATAGCGTGGTGTAGTGACTGGGATTCGACTTAAATCTTTTAGTGCTTCAATGACCTACTTAATCATTGGTTAAGGTAAAGTAAGGTTAGGTAACCTAATTTTGAGCTATACTAAATCATTAAAGAATATAAGTCGGATCACAATTACTACATCACGCTACAGCGAGCTTAATTTCAATACTTCATTGTACGTAAGCATTAGATTACCTAACCCGACCTGACCGAATATTTACGTACACTCAAACATTGAAAAATGTAAGTCAGATGACTATTGTTGAACTCAGGATAAGTTAGGTTAAGGTACCTAACGCGCTTAAGCACATTGAAGCATCTACTAAACAACTGCAATAAATTAAAGACTATTGGATTGTGAGAGGAGGAAGTAGTGTGTAATAGGATAATTGGAACAGTAATACGCAAGATATACAGAAAAAGGCGTCACGGACGAACAGTAGGGCTAAATATCCAACAAGTAATGATGTAGATTTTAGGTTCAAGGTAATAAAGTAATACAAGTTTAAAGTAGAAGTAAAACAGATATAAAGGCAGGCTGGGTTAGGACAGTTGAGACTGGACGATGTGTGTGGGGAGTGTAAGATTGGAATTTTGTGTAAAACCAAGTCCGCTTCAAAACTCTAACCTAGTATTCAGCTGTAGCGAATTCTGACCAATTACGCCTTCGTTTCCTTCCAAGAGACATCTCTTTCTGGACATCTGTGGTACTATGTGTAGTTGAGAAGAACGGCACTAAAAGGAATGCAGGCCTGATTACTCCACTCCTCCGGCCAACCTCCAGTAATGCAACTATAGAAGGTAGTCATCCCACCCCTCTCTGGGCATATAGATGCGCGAGAGTCACATGAGAGTTAGAATTTCGGGAGCGTCATGTTAAGGTGGAGCGATTAATGTGCCCCTTTACGATGTGCCGCCCCGCAGGACATCTGAACTCGGATCTCAGACACAAGCTGTCATTCAGCAATAGTGTAGTACAGTCTGATTTTCTCGCCAGGCGACTCGAAAGGAGTACTACCGCTTTGCACTTGTAGGTAAACTGGACCAGCTATGTTTAGTTCTGTTGCATGCAAATTCCACCAGAAAATTTCAATACACAAGAGATTTTGTTGTGCTATATAACCATAAATTAAAAAAAATCGATTTTTCCTGTTTTGTATGATTAATACAGTCTAGTGGAAAACACTATTGCTACAAATTCGAATTCGTAAAAACTGTGGATTAGTCCGTTTTTGTTCTCAGTGCCTCAATTATAAACCGATTTTGTTGGGAAGTGCACTTATGTCACTGGGAAAAAGGCGTGCGCAATGCCCGAACCCTCTTAACGAGACCCTGCACGAGGAATCTGAGAATAAATTAGTGTATTAGTTGCAAACTGCTTTAATTCAAAGCATTTAATCCGTTGCGGCATAACAGTTCAAGCAAGGAAACGTTCGATTATTTAGGAAAGAAGCAAGGGGTCAAGTCGATAGGGGGATGAAGTTGAACTAGTGATCGGCCAGCCGTAATCGGCGCAGGCCGGTTCCCCTGGGAGCTGTACGACGAAGCAATGAATTACGAGCAAGCCAGTAGACGTCTACTCACCACGATCGGGTATATTTGTCGAATGGTTGCCCCAAACGTTTCTTTACGTTTCACCTTTCGGTACACCAATGGCTCCTGGAATACTTCAACTTAACTTATAGGTACTAAAGTTGTCAACGAACTATGAATATCCCTGAACCTCTCAATTATCCAAGAGTACTCACGGTACCGCATTCACTGTTATTTATGAACCTCGAATTTCATGTTCCTATGCGAATGCTTCATCTTAATTCTCAGGTACATGTCAGTTACAAATTTTATGCCTGTTCCTTTCTTCTTCTCCGTTTTACGACTGTCATTGTAATTTGCAGGATTTTTCGCACAGATATTACGATGCCTGCCAGAGGAATACTGTACTGTCTCTCTATATGACAGAAGTTTGAGACCGCCGAGTGTCAGGTACAGAGACTTTCGGCTATTTTTTATCGTGAGGACGATCAAGTGTCTTGCGACTTTGTAGGCTTCCCGGTCACGAGAAAAATAAACATAACTGGCAGCGAGAACTGTGGAGAGGAACAAGGACGAATCACGGGAAATAGGGATAAGCGAGATGCACAGTATAAAACGGCAATTGATAATTCATAATACAGTAAGATAACTATGACTGGTAATTTGTTCAATATGTTGATGAGGTTCTTTCGATTAATATGAAAATAAGCACAGTATTATTCGGATTATACTTACTAACTTATTTGATTAATTAACCCGGACACGTTCATAGAGTACAATATCTTGCTCGAAATATGCCATAATTTGTGTAAGAATCTCCAAATGTTTAAAGAGCACCTTGTATTTCTTATAAAATTCTTTTTATTTATTGCTTATTTTTATGATATAATTATTATTTATTAATAGTTCATAAATTAAATCGTTTTGAATATATATTTAATTTTAATTTTGAAGAGAGTGAGAGCTGTTGATTTTGCTTATGTTCAATCTATGATTACTTGTTGTTACTATAACTTAAAGTTGACACAAAATCACTGTGTTTAGTATCACTTTTATCAGAAGAACCCCACCAACATGTTAGAAAATATTGCATACGGAAAAATTAAAGTTACAAAAAATAGATTTTTAACTAATGCATTGCTTATCACACAACAAGGGATCCCGTTTAAATGCTAACTGCAGCGTTCATTTCAAAGGAGGCCGAAGTTGTCAGTTGACTCATCTGTTTAGATTGGGGACCGGGGAGACCCCATTTTTGGGTGGAGATAGAGTTTACCACTTGGAGAGGGTTACGAGATTGCCATACAGGGTGTAACGTAAAAGGTGTAGGAGCCGGAAATGGGGGATTCCTGAGGCAAAACTGAACAACTTTTTCCTTTGCCAAAATGTCGGCTGAGGCTTTGTTTTTGAATTGTTAACGAAAAACACTGGCCATTCAGAGCGCGCGTAGAGCCCGCGCTCAGGGACGGTCCACGGCGCGTCGTGCTAGGTAGCGACGTTCGACCGGCGCCCCGAATAGTACGCGCCGGTATAGCACGAAGCAAAAGTTTACATCGAATTATTCATTATTAATTAAAATATAAATGAAATTAATTTGCCGTTATCAATTGAAGAAAAAAGTATTAGAACGGACTAACTAACGTGCCTATCCAGTACAACGTACGTTAAAGTTTAAACAATTCGCCAACAACTAAAATTAGACTTACCCGTTTCTCCAAAAATGAACCTGCTTCGACGAAAATAGGTCACTGTGTCATCCTACCGATCCTGACCATTGCAAGTAGGTATCCCGTAGTGCAAGACAGCTGATGTTACGGCCAGGTCAGCGAACTCACTTTATTTGACAAAACCTACTACCTGCACGGCAACTATCACTGGGTTATTCTACCGATCCTGGCCACTCGAAGAACAAACACATGGTGCACAAGAGCCGATGTCTCGGTTGGAACAGTGAAAGAACTTCGTTACACAGAATCTCCATCATTGCACGATCACTGTCACTTTGCTCTTCAAGATTTGAATTTACGAAATAAGTTGTTCCCACGTATGAATAATTGGTTGCCCCGAAAGGGGCCGATTGTTTATAACTTTGAAAGGGCTCGATATGACCGATGCTACTGCTAAATACACTTTTCCATGTTCGGCAATTTTGTTGTCTTGTTCCCGGGCGGGTAGTAACTCACGAGCTTTACATCTTAGAAGTTAACTCCTATTTTATTCAAAGTAAAAACAGTAATTACAGTTTCGGAGAGATCTTTACTGCTGGGCGTTCGGACTAATTCTGTCTTGAGAAATGCTTGAGAAACGCTTTGCAACGGTGGACAAGGGGCAGTTCGAAGAATGTTATAAGGGAGAGTTACGGCTCGTCGCGGGGAGCGCGCTTTATGGTGAAAAGGCCCTTGAAGCCCACGTGCTGGTCAGCAGAGTTTTTCGGTTCCCAGGAACCACGGCCGTGGCGAATTTAATGAAGACACTTTCTAGTCGCTGGGAAAGCGCTGCGGACAGTTCAAGACACTGTTAGATGTCTTTTACTACATCCTTTGTAATGCTATACCTTTTCCGGCGACTGGAAAATGTCTTCGCTAAGTTCATCACGGCCGAGTTTCCTGGGAACCGAAAAACTCTGCTGGCCAGCACGTGGGCCTCAAGGGCTTTTTCACCATAAAGCGCGCTCCCCGCGACGACCCGTAACTCTCCCTTATAACATTCTTCGAACAGCCCCTTGTCCACCGTTGCAAAGCGCGTCACAATTTCTCAAGACAGAATTAGTCCGAACGCCCAACAGTAAAGATCTCTCCGAAACTGTAATTACTGTTTTTACTTTTTATAAAATAGGAGTTAACTTCTAAGACGCAGAGCTCGTGAGTTACTACCTGCCCGGGAACAAGACAACAAAATTGGCGAACATGGAAAAGTGTATTTAGCAGTAGCATCGGCCATATCGAGCCCTTTCAAAGTTAAAAACAATCGGCCCCTTTCGGGGCAACCAATTATTCATACGTGGGAACAACTTATTTCGTAAATTCAAATCTTGAAGAGCAAAGTGACAGTGATCGTGCAATGATGGAGATTCTGTGTAACGAAGTTCTTTCACTGTTCCAACCGAGACATCGGCTCTTGTGCACCATGTGTTTGTTCTTCTAGTGGCCAGGATCGGTAGAATAACCCAGTGATAGTTGCCGTGCAGGTAGTAGGTTTTGTCAAATAAAGTGAGTTCGCTGACCTGGCCGTAACATCAGCTGTCTTGCACTACGGGATACCTACTTGCAATGGTCAGGATCGGTGGGATGACACAGTGACCTATTTTCGTCGAAGCAGGTTCATTTTTGGAGAAACGGTTAAGTCTCATTTTAGTTGTTGGCGAATTGTTTAAAATTTAACGTACGTTGTACTGGATAGATACGTTAGTTAGTCCGTTCTAATACTTTTTTCTTCAATTGATAACGGCAAATTAATTTCATTTATATTTTAATTAATAATGAATAATTCGATGTTAACTTTTGCTTCGTGCTATACCGGCGCGTACTATTCGGGGCGCCGGTCGAACGTCGCTACCTAGCACGATGCGCCGTGGACCGTCCCTGAGCGCGGGCTCTACGCGCGCTCTGAATGGCCAGTGTTTTTCGTTAACAATTCAAAAACAAAGCCTCAGCCGACATTTTGGCAAAGGAAAATGTTGTTCAGTTTCGCCTCAGGAATCCCCCATTTCCGGCTCCTACACCTTTTACGTTACACCCTGTATAGAGAGACAGTATTGTACTATGTACAGGGTATTCAATAACAAGTGGGAGTACTTCGACACTTCATCGCTAGAAGACTACGCATATGAGCGATTTGCCGTGTTTCTTATAAGTGCTCATCATCTCTAGAACTGCACTCTATATCCCTACGTTTTAGACAAGGGCCTGCTAGGTTAGCCTTACTGATGAGTCCAAGTAGCAGACCTTGATATCAAACGCTTTTCTATGTTTCCTCCGTCTGCTTAGAAACTGCCACATAATTGATGACCTTGATGTGATAAGCGTAAAGTCAATGATTTTTTCAAACAAGTATCTAAAAATACCACAACGCAATCTTCGGAAACACGTTTTACAACAGCTCCCGCGGGATTAACGGCTTTGACCGGGTCGATACGTCCTCTATTTGTTACGGCCTAATCCGCAAAAGGATTGCTTAGAAAGCAGCAATGAATTAACGACTCTCCAAATTAATAAATCCTAACGCAATCAGCCAGTGCCACGGAGAATTAGCTAGGTCCTGAAAATATTACCGTCCAAGTGAAATCGAACAGACGATGTTATCTCTGATGTTATCTATGGCCACAACACATGCAGGAACTTACTATCGTCCAGTGATTAATACCTCGACTCGGCAGCATCTATCCTTCTAACCCACACTTCCTCTAGCCGTACATGAGGGGAAGGGGGGGGGGGCGGAGACGCTTATTCCCCAAAAAGGAGCAACGAAGTATTATCGAAGGCGAACGATAAATTGTCTAATGACGAGAACTGCTGGACAGGACACATTCAATGCTACCTTCAAGTTGTGCATCAAATGTAGGATCTATGTTAGCTTTAGATCATTGGCTGAGATAACAAATGATAATGTTCACGGTTGATTTACAGCGAGGTAGATAGGTCGGTTAAACTTTGTCTGGAAGCGCAGCCGACTATTTTTCACGGTGCTCAATTTTGCAGTGGCTGAGTGGTTCGTATGATTTTGTAATTCACGAAATATCCGGTGAAAAGAGGAGAGTAATTTAAGCATTGTATGCGGGCTAAGATTTTTCTTTTAAAATTCCGTTGTTTTTATTAAAAAGTGAACATAATACTAAGTTTCAAACTGTCGCATAAATGTTGCTTTTTGTAGAACGCGCATTTTAACAATTTTGAAATTAATTAACAAAGTTTGTAGGTTGCATAATACATTAATTGTCACATTGAAATTATTCAATCTCCTACAAAACTCTTTAAAAGCTCTTATTCGAATAACAATTCTATTACTATTGTAGGAATATTTATTATCATCACGATTTATATTGTATGCTAAAATTGCAGCTGAAGTAGTATTAAAAACAAAATATTCCATTTCCCTGCTCGATACTCTGTCTTGCTAGTGAGCAGAGTCTAGATTAACACCCCACCGCCCGTTAGACAAGTTAACGTGGTTCAACTGGTCTCACAATTGGCGATGACAGACAAGGGTTTACATGGTGTTTACGCGTACTGTTGTTGCGGCACCTGAACAAATGTGAAAATTTATAAATCACCCGTGATATAACGTGCTGTGGTGTCGAACGTGCTTTCTCGTGATGTGACATCAGTCTGGATGTGGCTTTATTAAGGATAAGGCTACGTCAGTTCTTTAGTTCAGTTCTTAGCAGCATTATACGTAACATAGCGAGTGGTATTCACATTTGTATCACGCTGCGCAACAAGAGTATGTATATATACTACGAGGATCCGTTTCTGTCATCGCTATCACTAGAGGGGCCACGTTCCGCAACAGCAGTATGTACAGGGTGTAAAGAAATGATGTGTAACGACCACCACAGCGGGGTTCTACACCTTCGGATCGGTGGACATTTGTGAAAAAAATCGCGTGAAAAATTGTCCTTGACCTCGGAAATTAAGGTCAAAATTTTGTCTTGTCCTATCGGATTCTACTTATTATGAGGGTAAAAAATGTTAAAGGAACCATGGGTCTTTACACTCTGTACAAGGTGTAAAGAAATTATAGGTCACATCCATCACAGCGTGATTCTCGGTTACGAGGGCGACGGTCGATGCGACGCTAGATCAGCCGGTGCGCTGCCAAGGGGCTCAAGGCCATCGCTCTCACTTTCTCGATCTCTCACTCTAGCCCGTGCTAACCAGCGCAAAATATTAACATAATTTATTGCAACAAAACAGTTTAGTTGCGACCCATGGTCACTTTCACACTTTTTATCCTTATGATGAGTAGAATCCAATAGGCCAAACAAATTTCGACCTTAATTTTCAAGGTCAAGGACAACTTTCCACGGTCTTCTTTTCACAAATGTCTACCGATCCCAAGGTGTAGAATCACGCTGTGGTGATCGTTACATATAATTTCTTTACACCTTGTACATAAAAATACTTTCTATGCACCCTGTACAAGACCCTTTTCTGTCACCGCTAGCACTAGCCGGGCCACGGTAACTTTGTTAGCCTACGAATGGTAGTGGGGTATTCATATAGACACGTCTCGATCCCTTTAATTAATAAGAATTTGTATCGAACGGGAAGATACAGGTTTTTATACAGTTTTGTGGAAGGATAGCTCTGATAAAAATATATAACCCATGTTTCTTATGCGCAAGCGTACATATTGAAGGGATGAAAATCATTCTCGAAGTTAAGGGTACAAATCGTATTTGTTTAAATGTTTCAGAAAGTATTAAAGATGTATAAAATAATTGTGAAAAATTTCATTTATTAAAGAAATGTATTAAATAACACGATGTTATTATTAATTTCTCGTGTGAAAGGTACATTAACATTTAAAAAGGTCATGTTACACAGAACGTAATATTAAAATGATTATACCTCGACGAGTCAAATACTTTGCATTTGAACAAAACTTAATTCCACGAATGTATTCTAAATATTTTCGGAATAAAATTGTATTCCAACAGTATATTCCAACAGCAAATGTTATACAAATAAATTTTTATTACAATAATACCAAACTCTGCAGCCAATGCATTATTTCGACCGCAGCATAGTAGAAATTCTCCAAGTGGATGGAATTGCATGTTGGACAAACGTACTATTGACAAACTGTGGCAGGCCATGAAATCGTGAAACGGCTTTGACACGTGGCCATGCGTGAAATCTGTGAATGTGTGACGTACGGCAGCGTGTGTGCAATCTGTTCGGTCAACAGATTTAAAGCAATGGAAACATGTTGGCTCACACTTTTGGAATGTCATGTGAAATAACGCTATAGCTCGTAACATGACAACAGTCTGAACAGTGTTTTTCACGCTCTTATTTTAAATACTCTAGCAGTATAAAGGGATATACTACTGCGTTGACAAAAACCAGATGCGCCTGTCAAAGGCAACGCCTGGCCCTTGAGATAACAGCAGAGAATACGGCAATATGTTCTATGCACGTGACACTAGAAATGTAGCACACTGTGAAAATTGAGGACGTCCCACACACGTGTCAATGGGTGGCACGTCTTGAATATGTGAGGTGTGCCTGCAGTGTGTCGGCAACAGATTCAAACCAATGGAAATATGCCGGCTCACACTTCTAGAACGACACGGGATAACGCGTAACGTGTCATGTGACGCAGGTCTGAACTTAGCTTAAGTGGCAGCGTCACTCACTGTTTTTGGGTGTGCGAGTGTATGATCGCAGAGTTGCTTGAGGCACTGTGTACGGGGTGATCGAATGAGAAACAAATACTCTTAAAAGTTGAACTGTCAGGTCATTTACATAACAGGACTAGCGGACAGTAACATGCATACCACGACAAAAAGGGTGTAAATTGAAAATATTTTTTATCGCCCCATCGTGACAACAAACGACATGTATCACACAAAGGAAGTTGCTAAGCTTAAACTTGTTGGGATAAGAAATGGTAATTACTCGTCTCGTGATTTAGATCGGCTAGTTAGATTATAACGAAAGTGCCTCAGCAGAAGATAGGTCCATGTTTATGCAACAGGAAACTTTTCGTCCATCGTAATACCTGTTTTCGGACATACAGCACACCGAAAATGATAATTAAATCACTACAGAAACACACAAATTCCAACAGTCTTTTTACAAGCAGTTTTTCAACTTTCCTGCCGCCTGTGACATGAATAATTAATGCAGTCTTCCTTATGGTTAAAAGATATCTAGCTCTTACTATCAAGTAGATAAAATACGGGAAACTATAGCGTGTCACAAAATTATACAGGATGTTTCGCTACATCATGCAAATATTTTAAGGGACGATTACTGAAGCGATCCTGAACAACTTCTTCTTGTGCCAAAATGTTGGTCAAAGCTTCGTTTTTGAATTATTAACAAAAAACGTTCATCAGTCAGAGCGAACGCTGAGCCGAAAGAAGTTCGTGATACGCTTAGCCGCGGTCTTGAACACACCCCCGGCTGAGCGCGCGCTATACGCTCACCCTGATTGGTCAGTGTTTTCCGTTAATAATTCAAAAACATAAATTTAACCAACAATGTCTGCTTAAAATATTGAATAAGGTAGCCAAACACCCTGTATATCGAGGCCATCATCATGGTTTTTAATTGCTCGACGGATCAACATTGCAGACCTGAGCGATAAATAATATCTTTTACTGCTCCCCAACTGTATTTCAATATTTGACTTGAACATTTCCTAAACAAATACAAATTACTTGAACTTTTGACATCATTTTCCGGGAAAGCGGGCAAAGCGAGGAAACCTTTTGCAAAGTTAATCCTTGTGATTAGTAGAATACGATGCAAGAAAAACAGTTTTCGATTTTCCACCTAATTTCAAGGGCAAATTCAATTTTGCGGCTAATTATTTCTGTCAATATCCACCAAACTGAAGGTCTAGAATCACTTTTTGATGGAGCCAACATAAAATTTGGTGATACCCTGTACAATATTGCATAATGACTTTAGTTGAAGTAATTTAAAGATTAATTAATAGTGCCGCATTAATTACATACCTTCATGGATATATCCCTAGGTGTCTTGTTTTGAATCGGATTTTTTTCTATTTTTACTTCCCGATACTTTCTATTTTTACTTAGATTCTGATACACTCTAATTGGTTTTGGGTCGGAGGCTTGACTTGGAGCTGCAGCCCGAGTGGGTAGTATATTCTCGTATTGGCTCGTCAAAAATCGGATACAAACGGTTTTCGATGTTGCAATGGCGGTTTCATTCGACTTTTGCCAAACGCGGACACAGTACATATAGTACTGTTTAAACAAAGAATAAGTTTTTTTAGGGCCGAGCAAAATCGACAAAGTGTATTTTATAGTCCCCGGTTACGGCTGCAAACTTATTCCTCTACAAGTAGCACGTGTCCCCCGGCTGAAGCCGTTACTCGCTTGATCGTTCGTCCAAAACATACAATATTCATGTAGAAGATCTCCTGTGAAGTTATTTCGCCGGCCGTTTCATTGCCGGGCTGTCTCGTTCACCATTATCCACTAAATATCTCCTGTCAACAACGCATATTATTATCGGCAAAACACAACGAACAGGCCGTCGCGTCGACAAGACCGGGCCGCTGTTGTCCGCAAGCCGCACGACACACAGCCTAACAGCACGGCATCGCCTGACAATGTTCAAAGCGCATAACGACCGCTTCTCTCTACGCTCTAAACGCGATCGAAAAGTTCTCATGACAGTAATAGGGCCGCCGCCGCATCCAGCTAATATCCGCGCGACCAATGAAGCAGAGATAGTTCCGCGGCTTGACAATTTCCAATCAGTACGCGGAAATGGCATGGGCCCTATAATATTTCGCGGCGAAATCGTCTACGCCGAGTCGACGCTCATCCGCCGGGGTGTTATCGGCCGTCTCAGACGGATATGAGATCCGCCGCAAAATTCCAGCCAAACGGTAAATTATTCCACTTCTCGCGCATGCACGAGCGCTTTATTATGCATATTCCAGCCTTTGGATGAAACCCGTTCCTCGCTATTAACCCTCTATGAACCCGTGTAACTTGAAAGCCACATACCCGAGGTCTACATTGCTCTAAATAAATACGATTTATATTTTGATGCCGTTATTAATTAATAATTATGTGCGTTTTTAAAAATGCAAAGGGCCTTTGTTTTGAATAAAATTTATTGAAATATACAGGGTGTCCCAATTCACTCTGCTAACCTTAACCCGTTGTCGTACCATTTATTTCAACCAAATCCGGACCCAACCACAAGTCTCACTCGTTTCACTGACCCGTAAGATGAATCTAGGTTGTGGATCGTCTGTGATACGAGCAGCAACGCCCAGCCTCCCCATAGATGTTTTAAATTTTCAAGCACATTTAAACGTACACGAAACTCTAGCTCTCCACACTTTGAGTAAAATTTTGCACCTTAAATATGCACCTTAGATATTTGTAGAATTTGTTATTAATTACACGATACAAACAATTTGCATATGACACAGTTCAATAGGCCTACCTGGGATGCTATCGAAAAAAAAACGCACCTACGGTAGTACTCCATGGGTGATGTGGAAATCTATTGCTACAAGTCACTCTTATACACCCACATAGTTCATATGGTACGGGCCTGAGGTGCCTCGAGCACTACGACCCTTGCGGGTGCTCAGATGCGCAGCCAGAAAAATGGGGCGTTACCTCTGAAGATCTGAAAGTGTAGTTAATTCCCAAGCCTACCGTACAGCATGCAGTTACGTTTACAATTGACACGTGTGATCCGTGTAAATAGCGTTGAAATACGCATCCCATCCCCTCTGTTCAAAGCATTGTAGTTCACCTATGATAACGAAAGCATGACATGACTGTAGAGGTTACCTACGCATTGTATACAGATCTACGGGTCGGCGCAGAACGTCTCTGCTGTCCCAGCTATTCTTCAATCGCGGACACCAGATAGCACCGTGATCGAGCACGTGCGACGTTTTTCCACGTCCCGTCGCCTATCTGAATCCGCTAGAACGCATTCAAGATTCGACCAAGGTGCTCTGGAATCAATATCCCAAATATTGGCGTTGATGGATTTACAGTTTCGGAAGGCATAGATTTCCGGTGAATTGTTGAACAGCAGATGCTGGTGTCAGGAACGTGTTAAAAAGTGGGAAGGGTTTGAGGATTTTATCTGACTAAGCATTTCGCTTCCTGACGCGAGGATATTTCTACCAATCTTATTTTTTCTCTTTCTTCCAATTCAATTTCTCCATTTATAAATTGTTCTCGTTGGAAAGGCTGATGCTAGAATTAAAATAATTCTTCCTTGTCAATTGCAGGAATTTTGTTGCATTTAATTTGTCTTGCAGACAAAACAGAATTACTGTGTTGCAATTTGATTTCCGAAAATCGACATAACATGAAGAAAATAAGAATAGTCTTGGTACCGCACATTTGACCTTGAGCTTTATTCTCAAGGTCAAATATTTTTATTATTGCAATGTGCGTACGGATGTCCGTGATGTCCTCGTCACGAGGAATAAAAGTATTAAAGGAACCAGAGATTTCAAATGCACCGTTCTCTTAGAAAAATGTCCAAGCATTATTAGCTCTTACATTGGCATCTCCAATTTGCTTAAATGTCCAATAATTCCAAGATTAAAGTTTACACGTAATTTCCATTAATAATTGAATACCAATGGGGAATATGTAATAGTAACGCCAGTTCTGTCACGTATACGTGGCAAAATTATATTTAACCGTACCTAGCGACGCACGTACGATTGTATATTATGGAAGTCACTCATTCTGACGGAATTACACTTTAACGAAATGAATTATACGAACAATGCAATCAATTCCGCAATTCACAACGCTGCCAGTCGCGCCGGCGATAATTAAGGTAATTTGAAGCTAGTTATAAGGGATTCATATTTAATATTTTCTCATCATCTACCGACGACGGAACGCTGAAGCGCTCAGCGATTATCGTTATTACCTTAATTGGACGCATTCCATCATTCATCATTTTCCAGATATTATCCGGTAATATCGAAATTGAATAATGTTTTTTACACTTACTGTGAAAATTTCTACTATTATAACCAATGGGATATATTACCACTGAGATGGATTACTTTTCAGCGTAATATTATGTTGCAGCATATGAAAACGGTGGGTCTATTATTGTATTTATAGAAACGGTAGTAGGAGTGAGTACTAGCGAAAGTGCATGGGTAACTGCTCGCGTTTTTAAGTGAAAATAGAAAAAAGTGATACAGGAAAAAATCATTAGACATAATACGTCCCAACTTCCTGTGACCTTATTTTTATGTAGATGAATCGATGCACCCGCCAGGTGCAATTGCACTTTATTCTTTAATGCAAAACCCAATTTTTTTTTGTTAAACCAATTAATCCCTTTTATTATCCTGCCTATAAAAGTACTACCCTAAGGTCATCGAAAATGTCAATACTCCACGAGACATATGACATCTTGTGTCAGAAACGTATTATATTACAGTAAGTGTTCGAATGTTTCACTATTGGACTCTAAACATTTTATAATGCCTTCTTTTATATCTTTCATTACATATTATAACGATAACATTTTAAATGGTGTACGGTATCAGTATTTCATACAATACACATTACCCACTCTTCTTGACGATGTTCCGTTGCGGCAAAGATTAAAATTAAAATATTATCCGCAAGATGGCGCACCAGCTCATAACGCCCGAATTGCCACAAGATATTTGCACAATATTTACCAAGGAAAATGGTATGGTACTCATAGCTCCATACCTTACCCACCTCGTTCTCTGGATTTCAATCCATTAGACTTCTTTCTTTGGGGTTGTCTAAAGGATAAAATAAATTAACGTCCTTTTGTATCGGTTAATGATTTAAAGAAGCGTATCAAAACGCAATGCTCGAATGTTAATGCAAATCAACTAAAACATATAATGGAAAACGTAAAAAAAAAACGTATTTGAAACTCTTTAGAGTGCAATGGTGGAACATTATGAATACTTATTGTAGTAAAGTATGTTTCTGACACAAAATGTCAAATATCTCGTGAAGTATTGACATTTCGATGATCTCGGGATAGTACTCTTATACACAGGGTAATAAAAGGGGCGGTTGGTTTAATACAAAAAATGAGTTGCATTAAAGAATAAAGTGCTATTGCACCTGGCGGGTGCACCGGTGCATCCACATAAGATATAAGATCATAAAAAGTTAGGGCGTATTATGCCATATGATTTTTCCATCCATCATTTTTTTCTATTCTTACTTAAAGAATCCGTCTAGCAGCAACAGCAAGGCGTTACGACATTTGTATAGTAAGGGTGATTGAAGAATTTAAAAAACTCAGGGTCTGCGCATATATCTATACGAGTCACGCTTAATTCGTACATTCCACCTTTAGATACTGCGAAATTCACCCGGAAATCCCTTTCTCCTAACCAGTTACCGCTAGCGTTCATCTTATTGGAGGAAAGGGGTCGACTCGCTCGCTCGTTTCCTCTTTGAAGGGAGAAACATTAAGGCACAAGCGATTTCCGTCGGCAAAGGCGAAGACCCAAGAAGGCGGAGGTAGCGAATAATTAAACCCTGTAATGTCTGAACATTAGAGCAGATGATTACGTCATCAAACCCCGAACCACCACCAGGAGCGACCTCTATCTACCGAAACTTGCCCCCGTACAGCTTTCGATCAGGTTGGGGAAAGGGTTTTCGCAGTACTACCACCATTACTCTTTTCTTCACCGCTACCTTTGCACTACGGCTTATATATCTTTCTAGTTAAAAACGTATGGAACACGAATAAAGTCATTGAAATATCTCTTATTGGAGAGATGTAGAAGTGAAGAACCGGAAATACTAGCTACAGTGGATGATTGAATTATTAAAACGATGTCCATAAACTGGTGCCTTCATGTTTAAGCAATTATGTTTTAAATGAAAGCCTTGTCATGCTGAAATTTTTCTCTAAAATGCGAAATAACTGACATATTAACAGTAACAATTAATTTCTTTCACTTCAATACTCATATGAAATTTTGTTCAAGATATTACCTGTTGATTATGTTCTAAGGTTATTCACATTTCGTAAATGGAGAAAAGATGATTTTAGAATTACATTTTTGCGAGGAGACAAGCATGCTAACTTCTTCGTCTGTTCGTAAACTTATGTATTGTATACAGTACTGATCCGTAATAAGAAACTAGCTTCTGACTCGAAATAAGAAATTCGCTATCCCCACTTCTTTGTTTGAAGTCGCCGAATAGGAGCGCGCTTTATTCATAGAATTTATGGTTAGCCGCTATCTCGAGCCTATCGCTTGTTGACCATGTTCGCTCTCGTTCCGTTCGAGAAAAGTCAAGCCGAATAGTATACCCGTTCCGTAATAAACAACTGGCCGATCCCAAGCGAGCTGCTGCTTACGGAACATTCCTATATATCACAGTCAGAAAGGTTAAGTCATTTCAAGACTTTAAGTAGAAAGATCACACGGCACACTTATCAGCAGATTGACTTTGCTCCAGATCCGTCATTATGCAGGGTGTTTCGCTACCTCATGAAAATATTTGAAGTGTTGATTGCTCTGGCAATTCCGAACAACTTTTTCTTTTGCCAAAATGTTGGTTAAAGCCCCGTTTTTGAATTATTAACGAAAAACATTGACCAATCAGAGCGTGCGCTCAGTCGAGAGAAGATCGTGATACGCTCAACCGCAGCTTTGAACACTCCTGGGGCGAAACGCGCGACCTGATTGGTTAGTGTTTTTCGTTGATAACTCAAAAACGAAGCCTTAACCAACATTTTGGCAAAGGAAAAAGTTGTTCAGAATTGCCTCAACAATCGCCCCATAAAATATTTGCATGAGGTAGCAAAACACCCTGTATTGTCACGATCATCGCTCCAACCTAATTGCTCCTATCAGTACAAAAAAGTGAATTACAACAAAAGTTCCACCGAGGAATGCCATCCCAGATAGTTATAATATTCAATCAGGTACAAATTACACTAGAAAGGTAAAGTAACATAAAAATTTATGAAGCTAATTTGCTCTAATTCCCACTCCATGTGAAACGTTTGGGGTCTCCGAGCATTTAATTGTTCTAGCAATCTTTTATTCAAACGAAACGAAGGGAGCGGAGTACTTTTCATTTTCGGAGGGTGGCCCTAAATCACGACCCGCTCCAGGACGTAACGCAGGGCGGAAATTTGCACTCGACTGTAATTTACACGGATCGCGAACCAAGCTGCTGAAACAGGAAAACGCTCGGCTGCGCTGCCACCTCTGGGAAAAGAGCGAGAGTAGGGGAGATGCAATGTCATGTGGGGTGAAGCGCATTTCCATACGCTGCAACCGTGGACTCGTATATAAGACTATAAGACTGCCCCCTGCTAGGACGGAGGGCCCTAATTAATTATTCTCTAACTGAGCTTCGAGCGAGATTCGCTAGTTATCTTTTTCCCTCACTCTCCTTGCCCTGCTTATTCCATTCACTTCTCATTGCGAAAGCATTGTGTTCCACATGATCACCAGGACTCATGCTGCAAGGAGGCACTCCTTGCATTTGGGCAAGAGGGAGCAACCTCTTTCTGCTGGAAATACACATCTACAATGTAGATCAGAGGATCCCAAGCTGGTGTGGTTTACCGCCTCCTCTTCAAAAGAAATTACTCAGCGCCTACCTTCTATTCTTAAACATTGTCTAATCTCCTCTTGGTTAGGTTACTAACCTAACCCAACCAAAACAAACCAAAATAGACAGTGGTAAATGTATTTTGGTGAATGTTTCGAAAACTAAAAGTGCCCGTCTGTTATATATATAGGACAGAGTTGTTCAGGATGATGACCTTGACAATATATTTCAAAGACATTCAAATCGAAGGTGGCTCTCTTATTCTGAATAATTATCTTTTCGTTTTTCTCTATGCCTTCGCCGTCACCTTATCTTTATTCAGCGCCCAGTTGCACCCGAGTCTATATAAATAATGCAAAGTCCTCAACCAAAAATAACCGCGTCAACTACCGTGAGGGTCGCGATGCACAGGTATCTCTACCGTAAGCGGAAGTGACAGCGATACATTAAGCAGTTACAGCACATATACTTTTTATGCTACATAATTCAAAGTATTGAATCATTCTATTCGTTTTTTACACTCCATATAAAGAAGTACGATGACAAAATTGAATTAGTCATCACAGCATGTAAATTACAAAAATCACGCCTATCGATTTCTGCATTTAAATCACATTTTTTTCGTAAAATTCTGAGCGGTGATATAAATTTTACAGCCAAGATTAAAATCGCGTGTCGAGATCTATAAGAAATAATCCAAAAGTCATGGAAACAGTTCAACCCCAAATTAATTAAACTGAAAAACCGAAGTTTTCGTAAAAAAATGTTGACTTCTACACAAATTTCAGGGGTTAAAATTTGTTTGTAATCCTTAATCTATATTTTCCCCTATTCTGTAATGTCTAGGCGTTAATTTACAATAAAAAGTCAACCCTGTATCGTATTTCTATCAAAAGTTATTTGATTTTAACCCAAGAACGAGCATTTTATCCAACTGTGTGCCGCTGCGAAATCAATACTTTTCCAATAGGTTTATATAATAGTTTAACGCGACAAACAAAAACCGTGGCCAATTCGCGAGGAGAGCGGACGTTCAGTTGCAAACTGAGCTCACAACATTTCCGGTTCCAGCGCAGAGAAGACACATTTTCCGAGGGGATGCAAAGGCAGGCAGTGTTGGGTTGCAGACAGAGCGCGAAGGGTCGGCGGTTTGTGGGTTCACGGGGGCAACGGACGGGGATTGCACAAGCAGTTCTAACCCAACAGTCGGTCGCTTTGCCAGTGCAACGATCGGCAGTAACAAACGGATCAGTGGAGCGGGAAACGTTTATCCCTGCTATTCCGGATCCTGATCCTTTTTGCGCGAGGAACTTTGAAATATGAATGAAAGAAAGTAACGGTTCTCCTCGCGGTCATGATGTCTGGGAAAAATATGTCCCGGGTCCTATGGTCGGGAATTGCTACAAGAACGAACTTGCAGCGAGGTTTCCTAAGTCGAGTTTAAAAACAATACAAAATAGGTACAACAATCCGAAAAGGAATGATTCCTCGTGTAAAAATAAGCCAAAAATAAGAACTAACTGTAAGAAACAGACTAATGCAACAATGACAATTTTTTTACTTTTAATCTTTTCTTTTCTTTATGATAAAACTGAGACAAAACACGATATGGTTTAGAGAATATTTGGTTCATTATGTCGCACCAATAACGTCTAAGCCTCTAGTTTATAATTCGACAAAATATTATATAGTATGTAAATATTTTGAGAGATGATTGTGAAAGTGTCTTCATTAAATTCGCCACGGCCGTGGTTCGGAGAGATCTTTACTGCTGGGCGTTCGGACTAATTCTGTCTTGAGAAATTGTGACGCGCTTTGGACAAGGGGCTGTTCGAAGAATGTTATAAGGGAGAGTTACGGGTCGTCGCGGGGAGCGAGCTTTATGATGAAAAGGCCCTTGAGGCCCACGTGCTGGCCAGCAGAGTTTTTCGGTTCCCAGGAACCACGGCCGTGGCGAATTTAATGGAGACACTTTCTAGTCGCTGCAAAAGCGCTGCGGACAGTTCAAGACACTGTTAGATGTCTTTTACTACATCCTTTGTAATGCTATACCTTTTCCGGCGACTGGAAAATGTCTTCACTAAGTTCATCACGGCCGAGTTTCCTGGGAACCGAAAAAATCTGCTGTTTAGCACGTGGGCCTCAAGGGCCTTTTCACCATAAACCGCTCCTCCCGTGGAGACCCGTAACTCTCCCGTATAACACTTTTCCAACTACCCCTTGTCCACCGTTGCAAAGCGCGTCACAATTTCTCAAGACAGAATTAGTCCGAACGCCCAACAGTAAAGATCTCTCCGAAACTGTAATTACTGTTTTTACTTTTTATAAAATAAGAGTTAACTTCTAAGACGCAGAGCTCGTGAGTTACTACCCGCCCGGGAACAAGACAACAAAATTGGCGAACATGGAAAAGTGTATTTACCAGTAGCATCGGCCATATCGAGCCCTTTCAAAGTTAAAAACAATCGGCCCCTTTCGGGGCAACTAATTATTCATACGAGGGAACAACTTACCCCGTAATTTCAAATCTTGAAGAACAAAGCGACAGTGATCGTGCAATGATGGAGATTTTGTGAAACGAAGTTCTTTCACTGTTCCAACCGAGACATCGGCTCTTGTGCACCATGTGTTTGTTCTTCGAGTGGCCAGGATCGGTAGAATAACCCAGTGATAGTTGCCATGCAGGTAGTAGGTTTTGTCAAATAAAGTGAGTTCGCTGACCTGGCCGTAACATCAGCTGTCTTGCACTGCGGGATACCTACTTGCAATGGTCAGGATCGGTGGGATGACACAGTGACCTATTTTCGTCGAAGCAGGTTCATTTTTGGAGAAACGGTTAAGTCTAATTTTAGTTGTTGGCGAATTGTTTAAAATTTAACGTACGTTGTACTGGATAGACACGTTAGTTAGTCCGTTCTAATTCTTTTTTGTTCAATTGATAACGGCAAATTAATTTCATTTATATTTTAATTAATTTCCATTCAAGAGTAATGAATAATTGGATGTTAATTTTTGCTCCGTGCAATATCGGCGCGTACTATTCGGGGCGCCGGTCGACCGTCGCTACCTAGCACGATGCGCCGTGGACCGTCCCTGAGCGCGGGCTCTGCGCGCGCTATGAATGGACAGTGTTTTTCGTTAACAATTCAAAAACAAAGCCTCAGTCGACATTTTGGCAAAGGAAAAAGTTGTTCAGTTTCGCCTCAGGAATCTCCCATTTTCGGCTCCTACACCTTTTACGTTACACCCTGTATTCTGTTTGGTTTCATTTTTTCAGAAAAGTCTCACAAATGTGTTAGTAAAAGTTTCATTTAAAAAACGTCAAAAATAAAAAACTTTCATCGTTGTATTAGTGTCGTCTCACCGATATGTGACCCGTCCGACCTATGCATTGCTCTCTCCTTAAATATGTCGTCGAAGGAATAACAAATGTCGAAACCTTAACTTCGCCTCGTAGGATATTAAATTTCGCGGCATAACACGATAAGTGACGGTTTCTGGATCCCGATTTACTATCACTTATTGAGAATCTACTGTAATTTCCTATTATAAAATTTGTGAAAGTTATAGTGCTAAAGTTCATATGGACGCTTGTATGTTTTAATTACAGTGATTATAATTTATATAACGCGTAGTTATTTCAAAGCAACATCTAGCCACAAAAGATAGCATATTATTCAAGTAACCATTTCTCAGATACATTACTTAAACAATGCACAGGCCTGCTACCAATAGATCCCTAGGTCATGACGGATATTTTACAAGTTTCAGACAAAAGGTTATTGCATACATATATATATTGAGAAGCGCGTGAAGAGTGTTCAAGTCATGAGTCACAAGGATTATTCGCTTACTTCGGTTGGCAAAGTTTTCGAATTCACAAGCCCCGAACGGGGAATGTTTTCGCCGTACAGCAAGTTCCGAAGGCACGCGAGACATTTTTACGTTCTAGTGAACGTCATTCTTACGTTCGCGAAAACCTGTCGCACGAAACGAAAATAAAAACAGTTTACCGTTTGCACCTGACCTGGGGAGGAAACTCGTAAACGACACCCGGTTATACGTTTGCCAACATTGTACTATGATTTTATTGTACGCGGAATGACTTTGCGTCAAGATTTATATGGCATTTCCCGTGACATTTTTCAAGCAACAAATAATGATGTTGCTATGTCACTTTTTCACAACCCAATGCTTATTTGGTGACGAAGTGTTTCTTGAAAGGTTAGGTTAGGTTAGGCTATATCATTTGTTCTCAAACAAAGTACTGTAATTTCTCCCACATTCTCCCTATTGATGTTTCCTTGAAATTGTCCATGTCGCTATACCTACGCCTATGCATACGCTATATCTTCGCCTATGTTATCTCTCTTGGAGTCAGTCAAGCATGGACTATAGTAAACACGAGACGCAGTGCGGTTCCTTTGATGAGAGTTCAGGGCATTCACGGCTTGAACGTTCATGATGCTATTACATAACTTTTTCTAACTTCACTTTGTATATCTAAAAATTTGTTTAACATTTTGGTAAGATTTTTTCCATTAAAACGAGACCAAACACGATATAATTCGGATCACATTTACTTATTTTATACTTTTTGTATAACTCACTTTGAATTGTTTCATAAATCGTTCAAAATTTCATAGTACAGTTTCTTATATGTGATAATGTTCAAAATAGAATCTACACCTTAGTTTATTACTTGTTAAATAAAATCCGTTAGCATAAATTGTACTAAATCAATCAAGAACACTTTGTTGAAAACGTAGCTGTGAGCCCATACTAGTCGTAGAAATGGCTAGATTGTCAACTGCAGAAACGACTCCACATTGTCCATAGCAGCACAGACCGTGCCCTCATATTGTATACAACAACGTAACCCGTGCCTCTACATTCTCCAAAGCAGCGCGCCTGGTGTTTCCATAGCTTACTGGTATTCGATGATCAGCGTGGAGGCTCAACTTACATAAAATGAACAATGTATACAGACACATATTTCATGTATTCTTCTAACAATCCATTTTTGTCATTCATTTTTATTAACAAATAAATGTAGTCCAAATTATGTCGTGTTTGGTCTCATTGTAATCGGCAGAATGTCACCAATACGTTAACAAACATTTTATGCACAAGAAATTTAAGGTAAAGATATTGTTACTATAACATCATTATGTGTTTGGACTGTAATAGTCTGCTCTACACAAACTGTCCACTTTCTCTTCTGACCATGTACAGACAGACAGTGTAAGAGAAATTAATGTAATGTTTATTTGGGATGAAAGTATTTTTTGAACAGACAATATTAGAATGAATATCACAATATGTAGCTGACGTCACCGTCGATAGATGCTTAAGTTTCACATCTATGTATACTTTTATGGAAATATTTGCCCTAGAGTTCAACAATTGTCTAACTTCAAAATTAACGTTTATTGCATTGCATAAATGGAATGGAGAAATTGGTCGAACACAGATTTCCAGCACATGCTAAATTTTGCGATCAGGAACGACCATAATTGATCGAAATTACAATTGGTAAATTGCTTGGTTGCTGTTTTGCTAGCATGCCACGAAATTAACTTGGGAAGTGTGCTAGATATGCATGGCACCAATATACGCGCTTGTATTTGTTAATATTCGGTGGGTCCAAAGGGTACCGGTGCATGGATAATTAGTTTACAAACGTTGCTATACGAAGGGTAACCCTTGATGTATAATTTATTCGAAGGAATACAGTGCTCCATTTTTTTCATTTTATATTCATCCCGGATGCGTTACATGGATTAATAAAAGTCTATGAGAATATGTTTATTAAAATCCTCTGTATTTCGTTTGATGTCTACAAAAAATAAATTATTAATAATATTAAAAATTATTAAATTATTAATAAAATTAATAATATTATTACAAAATAAATGGTACATAAAATCTTCATGGCCGCAAAAACAAAAAAGTAAACGAAAGAAACGCGAGGAATGACAAAACTTCAAGCATGTCGTTAAATCTATCAAAGATTTACATAACTTTACCCAATGTAATTTTATAAAGCGACATATGGCATTAAGATACTCGACATCGAACAATTTTCCAACAGTCGGTCACCTGCTATCTTCCGATATTCGGTTTTCATTACATCGAAGCGACCGTTCGTCTCGAAAACACGCAAACCTTGGATTCATGGATGCTCAGCTGAGCGAGCTTCGGAAGTGGCTGGTAACTTCTGCGGCTATACTTTCGGGAACTATTTCCTTCTTGCGCGTTGAATATTTGATCCTAGGAAGTTTCAGCCCAACGCGGGGACGTAAATAAGTTGTCGCTGTTCTTGGTGTGTGCACGAGACAAATGGTCGCAGAACTATATGATTAAATGTACAGACTTTATTTGAACGACGAGGTTTTATAAGACGAAGGGTAAGATCAGGGTAAAGATGTTTCGCCCTATCTTTCATAGATACAGGGTGTTCTGCTACTGCATGTCAATATTTTAAGGGACGATTGCTGAGGCAATTCTGAACAACTTTTTCCTTTGCCAAAACGGTGGTTAAAGCTTCGTTTTTGAATGATTAACGAAAAACACTGACCAATCAAAGCGCGTGTAGACCGCGCGCTTAGCCGAGAAGGCGTTTAAGGCTGAAGTTGAGCGTATCACGATCTTCTCTCGTCTGAACGCGCGCTCTACACGCGCTCTGATTGGCCACCGTTTTTCGTTAATCATTCAAAAACGAAACTTTAACCACCGTTTTGGCAAAGAAAAAAGCTGTTCAAAATTACCTTAGCAATCGCTCCTTAAAATATTGACACGCAGTAGCAGAACACCCTGTATATGGCGGATATACAGGGTGTTCGGCTACTACACGTCAATATTTTAAGGATCGATGGCAAAGGTGATTGTGAACAACGTTTTCCTGCACGAAAATGCTGGTTAAGGCTTCGTGTTTGAATTATTAATGAAATACCCTGACCAATCGGTGTTCAAGAGTGTTCAAGGCCGCGGTTGAGCGTATTACGATCTTCTCCCAGTTGAGCGCGCGCTGTATGCGCACTCTGATTGGTCAGTGTTTTTCGTTAGTAATTAAAAAACGAGGCTTTAACCGACATTTTGGCAAAGGAAAAAGTTGTTCAGGATCGCCTCAGTAATCTTCCTTTAAAATATTTGCATGAGGTAGCGAAACACCCTGTATGTTTCCAGCCCTTTGTTTCAACAAATAGATATGCAACATGCGAAGGTGAGAAAAAGTGGGTTGGAAGGTGTGCGGGCCACATACCCGCTATCTCCAATGCAATTGTAGACGTGGGGCACATGCGTTTCCCTAATTGATGGAAAGAGTTATGCCCACTAATGCGGCAGTGCGCGAGCACAGGAGCTTCAACAGCGTCACATTAGGTTAGACGGAGCGTGCGGCATGCCACTCCGCAGGACACTTGATGGTATAACTTTTTATACTTTCGTTTAGTATTTTGGTGAATTGCTCATGTATTGAACAGTTTTTTTAGATGTAGAATGTAAAATAAAGTACAATACGTATTATTTTTAATTTAAAATTGTATTTTAACCAGCTCTGAATACTTATGAACAGCAGTGAGTATGGGGGCCATTACAATGTTGTACAATTACTTTATGACCGCATTATGTAAGATACTTTAGCATGGTAATTAAGATATCTTTCATTTAAAATATCCGACTATGAGAGAAAGGAATAAATGTACCGTGAATATCGAAAAGGCGTTAAAATATTCTCCGATGTTATTTATGTATAATTTCGGTCCGTTAGCAGCAGATATAACTTTATCGGGGAATATAAGCTTACTTGCTCTCCTTACTTCGATCGCAAAAGAGAATACTTTGTCGTTTGAGTGTCCACGATTTACCGTATACTTCCGGCCTAAATTACATTGCAGGGAATAAATGAGCGGAATGTTCGGTCAGAGGAAGGCGGTCGCTGTGAAGCGTACTAATCGTCGTAGATATAGTTACTTCTATATGCTAACACATATAAAACATTTAAGAGTAATGTGACCACCCCATTCAGGAAACAATCGAAAGGGAAAAATTTCCAAGCTTTGCAATTTTATTTTCATGTTGTATTTTATTTTGTTGAGGATCAATATCCTCACAGCCGTCTGTTCCGACAAAATCTCGTAGCGGCTAAAGTTGAGCAACATTTGCATGGTCGACATCCGGCGCGAAATTCGCAGCCAGAAGGCAAAGAGCTATTCGTAACGTGCGTTGAAGCCAACACATCAGTCTTCAAACAGCAGCCGTTCACAACGTAAGCCATTTAAATCAGAAGGGGTGTAGAAGGTATTCCGAATTACTCCTTGCACAAACCCTGCTATCGCTAGCCTTCAGTTCGATATCCCCGATTTAAGTGGCCAAAGCTGCCAACGGCTGACCACTTTTTGACTGCCATGTTGACATCAGCGTACGCTGCGAACAGTATGTTGCCTTCTGGCTGCGAACTTTGCGCGGGATGTCCACTATGCAATCTTTACCTGGCTGTTGCAACTATTGCTGCCAACTGAATGCCGACTGGCACCCAACTGGTTATCAGGGATATATGCTACTGTTTCTTGTACGATTGATTATACTATCCCCAATAACCACAGGTTGTCATTAGCGAGACTAATGGCAGCAACACCGGCCAAAATCGAGCTGAGTTTCGCCGTCGACATGTAGCGCCATATTAAAAGCCTAATGGCGATCAACTTTTCGTAGCGTTTCACTGGTAGCCAAAGCGCAACCAACTTCTACTGTTTGAATCAGAGTTTTCGACCTGGCAGCTTTTTCTCAAAGCAGTAGAAGAACATAAGAGAACGTCTTCTTTCGTATTCATCTCACTTAGACGAACCACTTTTTGCACGAACCCCAAAATCGCGAAGCGCCAGTTCCATACAACGTGCGCTGCAAAAAAGAAACTCGTCTCGACATTGGCCGGGTGAATGTGTTGACCTTCCTGACTTGGGTATCATGTAAGCTATGCAAATGTCAGTCCCAGCGAAATAGTAATTATTTACTTAGAAGTAGCAGTAATTGTCAATCGTTAAATATCTTACTTGCAACAGTATTGAATAAAATGCTAACCTAACTTAATAGGCCCGGAAAATTACGAGATGTTCATTTATGTGACACCAGTAGAATACCTCATGACGGACTGAAGTTGTTAAGAAAATGTTCTTCACACAATTGCTTGGTTAGGTTACGTTAGGTGTAATTAATGTTTCTGCAAGTGTAGTAGTCGGGACATGTCAAAGGTCAAATCAATTTTTGTATGTCCAAAGATAAACGACAGCTTCTTCTTTAAAAATGATTGTATGTTTTACGACAAAAACACAAGGAATTGCACATCTCTATGCGGTCAACAAAAACTATATCTTTCAGTAGCAATTACTGTTCTATTTTTCTTTTAATTTTCAACAATATTTTTAGAACTGCATTTTGCACACTCGAAACTATGGATCAATGAAAGCAATGAAACACGAGAAGTTTCGACTTTTTCAAATCAAAATGTAGATGAGAACAGGATAATGAGAAAAGTGGAGAACGAAGCAGTGAAATGAATTACATTGATTTATTCTGTGAGCATGCATATGCAACGTATCCATCGTGGAACGCTGATAAATCGATAAGCTGCGTAGATACGTTGATGAATAATTATCCTTTAAACCAGAACAGATAACAGTCGAAAAATGATTGATAAACAGGTATAAAACAACAAACACGATCAAAATTTACCGAAAGTACAATATGTATATGTATGTATATTATTATCGCCATACAACGAAGTCGACCACGTTACTATTCAGCAAGTAGAAATATGTTTTCCAAGAATTGAATATTTCAGAAGAAATTATACTTTCAGATGAGAATAACGGATCGACGACCGCAGGAATCCGAAATGCAAATTGATTTTTCCAGCGATACTCCCTCGCAAAAATGTAAATTGATTTCGTGCCACTATAGCTGGATTAGGTTGAAGTATATCGATTACGTTCTCAGTCTTTATTACTTCCCGCCTGATCTAAAGTAATTACTAGTCCATTGGCATTACCAGCCCTGTGTCACGAAAAAGTATAACTGTAATGCCTCTCCAAAAATACAAGCACATCCTGCCATCTACCATTAATCAACGAAACTTTTCCAGTTTATTTTATTATTTGTAAGAACAGAAAAGTGCTTCAGGGGAAACTTATTGTGTTTCGACCGGGACGAAGTAGACTATGGGATTCAAGGTTATCCCTAGGTCACATTTTTGGACATCTTCATACTAGTAATATTTTTTCAAAATCTACGAATTATTTTTCTGCTTGCCATGCAAAGGGTGATATTGAAACAAAAGCAACCGTGTATCGCAACATGACCTTGAACCGACTTTGTGTGAAAAATACAGCAAAATAAATAATTGCAGGCCATTCAACGCAAATGAATCATTAAAAAACTTGAAAAAGAATATGTTTTGGTTACATTACATAAATTTAAAGCAATGAATGAGTGTTTCATTAACCTGTTGAACACTACATATCCTGATAGCCAAGGCAGGTCAACAAGTTGTAGCGGCCAAAGCTGTGCTGGGTTTGGCCGTCGACATGCAGCGCCACATTAAACCTAGATGACAATCAACTGTTCACAGCGTACGACAGCAAGAAATTCGTCTAATAATAAGTGAAATGAATATGGAGGAAGACGTTCTCCTATGTTCTTCTACGGCTTTGAGAAAAATCCGGCAGTTCGATATCCACGATTCAAACAGTTAAAGTTGGTTGGGTTTTGGCAACCAACCAAACGCAGGGATCAGTTAATAGCCATTTAGGTTTTAATGTGGCGCTGCATGTCGGCGGCGAAACTCGGCTCGATCTTGGCCGGTATTGCTGCCATTCTAGTCTCGATAATGGCAGCCTAGTGGCTATTAGAGTAGTTTTAAGCATCAAACTCGATTAATGAAGTGTGCGAAAAAAAGCACATCGTCGGTTTCCCTTTACAATTCTTTGTTTCATCGAAAAAATTAACATTTATCTAGAAGTGATACTTGTTAGTTACTAAATTATTTCGAGTATTGCGAATCGTTATGCCCTTATGGAAAATTGGTGCAGTTAGCCCGTACATTCTCAAAATCCCAGTCATACACCGGAAAGGACTTTCAACCCGCGATTCCTGCCATTAGAGAAACAAATGAATTCTAACTGACACGTTCGTTTATCAGAGACAGATGTGGAACACCCCGGAAACATTCCTACGCGATTTTCTACGATGAATATTCATTCGTTCTAAGCGTACCTGCGTCTGTCTGTTCCTATCTAGCTCTGTACTTAGAATCAATTAGAATGATACATGATTCGCGTGCGATGCTCCCATAATGAATGGCTGTTCTAGCGTCGTCGGAAGGTAACCGCGGATTATAAATTTATCAAGCTATCGCTAGCGAAGAAAAATTGCATCCACGCACACACACCCACCCTTGGCTCGCGCTTTGTTGTTGCTATACTTCTTGTCCAGCACTGTCTTACTTTATGCCCCAACGATGCACAACGGTCTGAAAACCCGCATTTTGTGGCCAAAAGTCGACTTTTCAAACTTTCATTTGCTATAAAGTGGCAGCACTTCAATGCATCCAAATCCAACATATTATTCATTTTAGAGAATTCTGTGACTGGTACAGCGTTTTAAAGACAAAATCATAAAATTTAAAGTAAAATTAAGTAGATATTGACAATAAGGGAGCCAGCTTCAGTCACTTTGACCTTGAAATATGTTGCAAAGACATCATTTTAAAGAACTTTCTCTCCTACATGTTACTTTCGCTCGGCTTTAGTTTTCCAGATATCTGCAAAAAACTTTGGTAGTTATGTAGTTTAACGGCTGTCGTCAATTTTGACTATTTCAGTATAGTTTTGTTTTTAATAACTTCATTTTATCACTAAAACGACAAATCAAGCGGGGAGACGATAAAAGTGCTCCCCCGTTTTGTATTGTTTTCTAAAAGTGACAAATCAATCATAAGAATTTATAAAACAGCTACCTCTAAACCTAACTTTAATTGTAAGATATAGGTTAGGTTTGGTAGTATCATTCTTTGCAGCTGGCGTAAGCCGGCCGCCTACGTCGTATTTTCCAAAAACCTTAGTTTGACATTTTTAGAAAAAAGAGAACAGCAAAAACTAGAATATTTTTGTCGCCTATTGCGACGGACTTCTTGGCGAGGACCATGGGATCCTTCGCAGCGTATACTTTTAGGTTAGCGGCAAGCAATGCAGACGCACGAGCTACCACAGGCGCACAATTATAGGTGGGTTATATTATACATATGTATACGCACATCACAGTGATAACGATAGTTTTTTGCAAATATCGTGGAAACTAAAGCCGAGCGACGGTAATACATCTAGGAAAAAGTTGTTCCGGATGATGTTCTTGACAACGTAGTTCGAGGTCAAATCGATCGGAGCTCATTGTAAATATTTACCTACAATTAAATGCTTAACAAACCAATTATAGAATATCAAAAAACAAATTTCAATTATGGTTTTATATATGTTAGCAACCGTATTTCAAGTATTTAAACCATTTTCAAGCATTTTGTAATCCATATACAAATAATAGAAACTTTATAAAAATTTAAGCTTTCAGAAGAGTTCCAAAAAATTGCTGAGAAATGTTAGACTTCGGACTTGTTTTATATGAAAGTTTAAACAATTGTTAGAAAGAATGTGTAATGTTCAAGTGTTACCTTTTGTTACTTTTAATCTTGTGTTCATTTTTGTAAAGACTTTCAAGATATGCAAACGGTGCGTTCGGGACCTGAACGTGCCAATTGCAATGCGACTGTTTAAATGTCTAAGGACCCCAACTTTGTAAATTTTCATTGATTGTGAGTGAACCTTATACTTATCATTACTATTGTGTCTCGTAACGACTAAAGCTTAAAATAAGTTTTCTCGCCACATCTTTCGCTTCATTAGACCAATCTTTTAACAAACGAGCACAGCAAAATATATCCCGTATTTGCGAATTTTCTATAGTGCTCCACATTTCGTATTATTATGTTTTTTATTCAGTTATATATTATTATTTATCTTTATAGTTTTCCTCAGCGTATATCGTTCAGTTTTGTACTATTCGTAGCATATTATTTACATATTAGTGTATATTGTGGTAGCTTTAGTGTACAGTAATATCTTAAATATTCTATGCAGGGTGTTGCGATACCTCATTAAAATATTTTAAGTGATGATTGCTGAGGCGATTCTGAACAACTTTTTCCTTTGCCAAAATGGTGGTTAAAGCTTTGATTTTTAATTATTAATGAAAAAAACTGACCAATTAGTGCGCGCGCTCAGCGGCGAGAGGGTTCAATGCCGCGGTTGAGCGTATCACGATCATCTCTCGGCTGAGCGCACACTCTACGCGCGCCGTGATTGGTCAGTGTTTTTCGTTTATAACTCAAAACCGAAGCCTTAATCAATATTTTGGTAAAGGAAATAGTTGCTCAAAATTGCCTCAGCAATCTCTCCTTAAAACATTTGCATGAGCTGGCGAAACACCCTGTATAATAGTGACGCACGGATTTTTATGTATGTCTCATTTTTCTCAAGGTATCAGACAATGGCGTTCGTAAAGGGTTATTAATTTTAATTTTTTTTAGACAAGTATCGCTTCAAACATAACGAACTCTATTTTTCCATCTTCCCATTTATCGTATTCATATGTTTTTCTATATAGTATGATTTTTTGAAACATGATATTAAGTATCTAGATGATACAGTTTTGAGAAACTGTTGAAAGACATCGCTGTAAAGATGTTTTTAATTGTGGCCACGAAATACCGCTCTCCAGATTATCATGTTAAACATGCCGTATTGAATTTTCAATTTTTACAGCATCAACAGATTTAAACTATCGTTTTGGTTTCAAATGAAAAGATAGAAAATCCAAACTCACAAAATTTCTGTTGTCCTCCATTTGTCCTTAAGAATTTCCTATTTCTTATGATATGTGTTTCCTGTTTCATTTAACAGTAGCCTCACGCTAGAGGCAATTTTCAACCGACCTGCGCGCAACCACTAGAACAGCCAAGTAAGTGGATATAACGGACATAGCACAGGCCGTTAAGTAAAATTGGAACATTGCAATGCCTTTCCACATTCGAACCAAGCGCGAAACGAGGATACCTTGCGTTGAACGCAGAATACAGTAAATAACAACAAGTATTAGTTACTAATTTACATTTGGTTTACTAATTTCGTAAACATTACTTATGTAAATCATATATCCACGATTTGCATTAATTCATTCTACATATACATATGTATACAGGGTGTAACAGAAAACGTGTTGGAGCCGGAAACCTGAAATTCCAGAGGTGATATTGAACAACTTTTTCCTTTGCCAAAATGTGATTTGGTGCTTCATTTTTGAATAATTAACAAAAAACACTGAGCAATCAGAGAGCGCGCAGAGCCCGCGCTCAGAGACGGTCCACGGGGCGTCGTGGTAGGTACCAACGTTCGACCGGCGCCGCGAACAGTACGCGCCGGTATAGCACAGAGCAAAAGTTAACATCGAATTATTCACTATTCATGAATGAAAATTAACTCAAATACAAATGAAATCACTTTGTCGTTATTAGCTGAACAAAAAAGAATTAGAATGGACTGACTAACAAGTCTATCAAGTACAACGTACGTTCAATTTTAAACAATTCGTCAGCAATTAAGATTAAGTTTACCCGGTTCTCCAAAAATGAAATTGCTTCGACGAAAATGGGTCACTTCGTCATTCTGCCGATCCTGACCACCACAAGTAGATATCATGTAGTGCAAGGCAGCTGATGTTACGGTCAAATCAGCGAACTCACTTTATTTGACAAAACTTACTACCTGCACGGCAACTATCACTGGGTTATTCTGCCGATCCTGGGCACTCGAAGAACAAACACATGGTGCACAACAGCCGAGGTCTCGGTTGGAACAGTGAAATAACTTCGTTTCACAAAATTTCCATCATTGCATAATCACTGTTACTTTACACTTCAAGATTTGAATTTATGAAATCAGTTGTTCCCACTTATAAATAATTGCTGGCTCCGAAAGGGGCTGATTGTTATTAACTTTGAAGGGTCTCGACTGGCCCTTTCTACTGCCAAATACGCTTTTCCACGTTCGGCAATTTCATTGTCGTGTCGCCGAGCGGGTAGTAACTTGCGAGCTATGCGTTTTAGAACTTAACTTCTATTTTACTGAAAGTAAACACAGCAATTACAGTGTCGAAGAGATCTTTACTGCTCGGCATTCGGACTGATTCTATCTTGAGAAGTTGTGAGGCGGTTTGCAACGGCGGTCGCGAGGGGAGCGATTTATGGTAGAAAAGTCCTTGAGACCCACGCGCTGACCAGCAGAGCTTTTCGAATCCCAGGAAACACGGCCGTCGCGAATTTAATGAAGACATTTTCCAGTCGCTGGGAAAGCGCTGTGGAAGGTTCAAAACACTGTTAGATATTTTTATTACACACTTCGTAATGCTATACCTTCTGCGGTGACTGGAAAATGTCTTCACTATATTCACCACTGGCGTGTTTCCTAGGAACCGAAAAACTCTGCTGGCCAGCACTTGGGCCGCAAGGGCCTCTTCACCATAATGCGCCCCCCCCCCCCCCGGAGACAATCTGTAACTCTTTCTTATAACATTCCTCGAACTAGCCCTCATCCAGCGTTTCAAACCCCGTCACAATTTCTCAAGGTAGAACCAATCCAAACACCGAGCAGTAAAGATACAAAGATTACAGCAATGCTGAAATTGTTGTTTTTACATTCAATAAAATAATAGTTAGATTCTTAAACGCAAAGCACGTGAGTTACTAACCCGATCAGGAACACGACGATGAAATTGTAGAACGTGCAAAAGCGTATGTGGCAGTAGAAAGGGCCAAGTCGAGACGCTTCAAAGATAATAACAATCGGCCCCTTTCGAAGCCAGCAATTATTCATAAATGGGAACAACTGATTTCATAAATTCAAATCTTGAAGTGTAAAATGACAGTGATCGTGCAACGATGGAAATTTTGCGAAACAAAGTTGTTTCTCTGTTCCAACCGAGACAGCGGCTGCTGTGCACCGTGTGGTTCTTCATCGAATGGCCAGGATCTATAGAATAACCCAGTGACAGTGCAGATCGTATTTTGTCAAATAAAGTGAGTTCCTTGACCTGGCCGTAACATCAGCTGTCTTGCACTGCGGGATACCTACTTGCAATGGTCAGGAGCGGTAGGATGAAACAGTGACCCATTTCTGTCGAAGCAAGTTCATTTTTGGAGGAACGGTACGTCTAATTGCAATTTTTGGCGAATTGTTTAAAATTTAACGTACGTTGTACTTGATAGACCCGTTAGTCGGTGCATTGTAATTATTTTTTGTTCAATTGATAACGGCAAATTGATTTCATTTGTATTTTAGTTAATTTCTATTCATGAGTAATTAATAGTTCGATGTTAACCTTTACTCCGTGCTATACCGGCGCGTAGTGTTCGGGTCGCCGGTCGAACGTCATTACCTAGCACGACGCGCCGTGGACTGTCCCTGAGCGCAGGCTCTATGTACGCTCTGATTTCTGAGTGTGTTTCGTTAACAATTCAAAACCAAAGCCTCAAACTACATTTTGGCAAATGAAAAAGTTGTTCAGTATCACCTCAGGAATCTCACGTTTCCAGCTTCTACATTTTTGTGTGTTACGCCCTGTATAATCATGAACATTAAAACGCTTTCATTCGGAAGTTTAGAAATGCAATAGTAACATAGAAAAGATATAAAAGTTTCCAATTCGCGTTCGATTAAGTGGTAGCCAGCGAAATTAACCATGGCCGCGTGGACATTGTGAAAATCGTGGAAACACACGCGTCGCTTTGCACATTGGCGATGCGCGGCCGATAATAAAGTTCATTACATGTTCGTGCTCGATCGCACTGCCGGAACGATGTCGATGACGTCGCACCGGGATATCGCATGCTTTTTGTTAACCGGCTGGCCCGCTCGTCCGCGCAGGTAATCAGTTTAATTGTAATTGGAAATCGGCCAAATGAACTGTAATCCAAGATCGATTGCGCTCGCCATAATTTAACCGAGACCACTTCGGTCGGATGATATAACGTAGATCAAGAATGACGCCGCTGACAACGCAGAACGACTCCGCAGAGAATTAACGCTGCAATTCGACCACGGTCAGTCATTCAACGTTTTAGCATTGCCCGAATATTTTCACACGTCCTCGAAATACTTTCACGCTGTCGAATTGTCTGAAATAACGGACGTTCGCTGCTATTTGGCTGAAGAATAAAATGCGCTACATCTCTATTGTCAAGTAGTAAAACACCCTTTTGCTACAGCTGTGTTGTTTCTAGAAAAATCTGGCGACCAATCTGGTTTTATGGCAAACGACTTCGCAGCCAGTGTATGTTGAAACAGGTATGTAGTACAGTAAAAGTTCGATTATCTGAACCAAATTATGACACTGCTATTCCAGTATCACAATATCTCGCAACTTCCAATGTGACAATGTCCAAGCAGGAGAAAAATTATTGTCATCCCTGCGAAAAGTGATTTTACACCTTCGAATCGGTGAAGATCTGTTTAAAAAACTGACACCAACTTTGACCTTGAACGTCATTCTTAAAGTTAATTTTTTGTATTGCTGTAACGTGTAGTACTCGCCACGAAGGACAAATATCTCGAAAGAACTATAGGTCGGAAATGCACTATCCTCTGGAAAAAAAATGTTATGTGACGAATTTCGCTGGTAATAACTGATTAAGATAGAATATATGTATTCTCGTGAAAGTAATACTTGGACGTGACTGAACAACATGGCAATAATTAAATCCCAAAGGCACCAAGACAGTGAGCATCCATGGGCGAGTTCAGCCTTTATTGTTCCTGGCTGCCTAGGATATTGAAGAGCAACGGCAATCTATCCGATCGAATATCCAACAACCCTGCTTCAATAAATGACGGAGAGTCCGGGCAAAGGTTGATGAGTGAAGAGATAGAGCGGCGCCGGAGGATAGTCCACGATCAAAAGCCGTGCATGCAGCATCTCCCTGGATAACGGCATTAATTGAATCGCCATCGAACGAACCGTGGTCCCGCGTTATTCTATTACCGAAGCATCTATTGTCTTTCATGGTTTATAGTCAATCCATATTCATTCTATGTATCCGACATTTTACACCCCTTTCTGGTGTCTTTGTATCACTGTTATTCTCCTTCTTTACCGTTTCGCATTTGCCACAATATAATTGTCTTCAGGAATTGAGCTTCATGCATCTCATGCACCCTTTGGAAGTGGTGACGTATTTGGTGCAATTTCAGCATTGCTAGTTATGAGTGATTTAATAAGAATAAATGTACTAAATATCCAAATTAAAGTGCTTTTCATAATACCTGGTAGATGAAATAAGTTCCTACCAAAGTTTTGCCTTTTTCACTACACAGGGTGTCCCAGAACTACTTCAAGAGCCCAAAAGGGGTGATAGCTGAGGTGATTCTGAACACCTTTTTCCTTTGCGAAAATGTTGTTTGAGGCTTCGTTTTTAACCAGTTAACGAAAAACACTGAGCAATCACAGCGCGTAGAGTCCGCGCTCAGGGACGGTGCACGGCGTGTCGTGCTAAGTAGCGACGTTCGACCGTCGCCCCGAACAAAACGCGTCGGTATAACACGGAGAAAAAGTTAAGATCAAATTATTCATTATTCATGAATGGAAATTAACTAAAATACAAACGAAGTCAATTTGTCATCATCAGTTGAGCAAAAAGGAATTAGAATCGACTGACTAACGATTCTACGAATATACGTACAGGATGTTCGGCTACTGCATGCCTATGTTTTAGAGGGTGATTGTAGAGACTATTCCGAACAACGCTTTCCTATACAAAAATGGTGGTTAAAGCTTCGTTTTTGAATTATTAACGAAAAATACTGATCAATCAGAGCGCACGTACAGCAGGGGGTGTTCACTCTAATGTATCGAATAGGGCCGTATACCGTACCGCCACCTGGCAAAGGGACCGGAAATGGGGTAACTAAAATTCAATATGGCGTACTATAGCGGGGGTTTCAAACACGAAAGTAATGTCCAATGTTTCCTCCGCCACCATTTACTCACTTTTCATATTGTCCAAATTGATTGGGAAAATATGAAAAGTCTCTTCGCTTTTCCCATATTTTCTCAGTAAACACGCACGATATGAGAAATCACGAATTTTACTGGAATTAAAACAAAATTAATTCGTTGAACGCAGATATTTGCTTTCCTATTACATTAAAATAAATTTAAAAATAATACAACAGTAAACAGTAAAAATAGTAACAACAATGAATAATAAATGCATGTGGAACAACCCCACTTTTCAATAATCTGTAATGGCTTGAATATCTGTAATCAATTCCTCATAGCTGAATGAAAGTAGTTTGTCATTCCTAACTGCAGTGATCCATTCCTTTCCTATATCTTTATCTTTAGAAAATTTATGTGCAGGATTTTTACGTTTACCTGGGCAACCAGGAACAACACAAGTGTCCTTACACATGGACTCACTCATTGTGAATGCTATAAAAAGAAAATATGAGAATAAGTGGAGAAGACTATTCATCATAACTAAAAGTATGAAGAAATTATTAAACTAAATATCAAGATAAGAAAAGTCACTTCAAGCTTTTCATTCAAGAATAATTACATCAAAATAATTTAACCATTTATTCTAGAACGTATAAACACCCCGAACAAATTTTTACATTAACTTAATAATAATATAAATATTATAATAAAATTTAAACTCAAAAATACACAAACTCCACTTACTGTTCATAGCGCCTATTCTGTCTGAAGCATTGTCTGAAGCTACTTCAAAATATGGTACCATGTGATACACGCCATATTGAATTTTAGTTACTCTATGTCCGACCCTTTGCCAGGTGGCACAACGGTACGCGGTTTTTTTGGTATATTGAAGTGAACATCCCCTGGCATCGTTCATCTGAGAGCAGGTCGTGGTACGCTCAACCGCGGTTTTAAACACTCTTACGCCTGTGCGCGCGCTCTTCGCGTGCTCTGATTGGGCAATGTTTTTCGTTAATAACTCAAAAAAGCCCTAACCATCAATTTCGAACAAGAAACGTTGTTTGAAACGTTGTTCAGAATCACCTCAGCAATCACCCCGTAAAATATTGACATGCAGTAGCCGAACACCTTGTATGTAAGTAATGAAAAACGAAATTCCATAGGCTGTATTTCCAAAAACATGTTACGCCCGATTTGTTTGTAATTTTGCAAATAATTTCAGTTTACATAGAAGCAACGTTTACGTTTCGGGTAACCAGTAGGATTTCTGGTTACCCAAAAGTTAAGACTAAAAATTTGTGAAAAATGTTTTACTATTTTAGAGTCCCTCGCTGTAATTGTGAAAACTTCCAAGCTTCGGTTTGGTTGAAATTTTGAAAATAGTTTCCTTTTACATAAAGACAGTATATGCGATAAGGATTTTTGGTGACTTCAAAGGTAGGACCCAAAGTTCTGCGAAAAGCTTTTACTGGGTACTGTCACTCCTTATTTTACCACCACAGGTTGGGTTTGGTTTAGAGATCCATTTAATCAATTATTGGAAGGCATAAGATATGTATATGTATACAAGAAACTAATAATGTGAAAATGCTGAGTATTGTTATAGTTTTATTCTACGCTGAAATGGTAAAGTATTCTTCGCAGAATTTTATATTCCAACATTCGAGTCATCAAAAATTCTTCTCGTAAACAATGTTTTTATACAAAATGAGACTATCTTTAAAATTCAAGTCAAATTGGTCTGTTTGCGAAAAATTCGTCCAGAAAACTTTTACCAAATTTTATTTCACCGAAGTTCTACCAAACATTCTAGTCTGTACATTCTGCGGCAATAAAAGATCAAAGGGCGAAGGCGACACCGGCCAATCCCACTTCTGTGCTTCGAAACGAAAAACAAGTACAAAAGTTGAAAGGCACTTGCAGTGGGAACGAACGCAGTGTGGCCAAATACAGGCAGTTCGTTACTTGACGGCACTCGGTGTCGTGTGACGGAAGGAGCGACAGACAAACAGCGCACCGTGACGCTCGAAAGTTTTAAAAGTTAAATCGCGCCGTCGTTGGTCTACCAGCCGAGTGCATAGAATTTCTATATCTAGCCAAGCTGAACACGGCGTTCGAATTGAATCCCATCGTTCTTCGATGCATTGCAAATGCGGCCATGAATCTGCTAAACTATTGCACTAGCCACGATGACTGCAGATTCACGTATCGACGCGATGCTTGTGTTCGCTGGGAGGTAGACGAAACAAGAGGAAAATAGCTAGGCCGATTTGTTCTGCAATCGCATCCAGTTTCAGGATTTAACAAAAAATGGATGATACTAGTTATAAGCGCAGGCCATCAAACAATAATATTTATATTGACTTCACTTATGACTTATTAAAAGGAGTAATTACAAATTGTCCTATCATACATTATAAATTATACTGTTGCGAAGAAACAATGTATATGGGGTGTCCCGTAACTCACAGAAGAGCCAGATATGAGGGATTTCTGAGGCGATACTGAACATATTTTCCGTTGCGAAAATGTCGTTTGAGGTTTTGTTTTTTAATTATTAACGAAAAACACTGACCACTCAGAGCGCGCGTAGAGCCCGCGCTCAGGGACGAAATGTCGCGTCACGCTGGTTGGTGACGTTCGGCAGGTGCCTCGATCCAAACGCATCGGTATAACAGGGAGGAAAAGTTGCATCGAATACCGAATAAATGCAATGAAGAATAATGTCGAATTATTCGTTATTCGTGAATAACGATGCGTTTGGATGGGGGCATCTTTACCATCGAGCGCGACGCGACATTCCATCCCTGAGCGCGGGCTCTCCGCGCGCTCCAAGTGGCCAGTGTTTTTCGTTAATAACTCAAGAACAAAGCCTCGAACGACATTTTTCCAAAGGAAAAAGTTCTTCAGTACCGCTTCAGGAATCTCCCATATCCGACTGTTCTATGAGTTACGGGACAGCCTGTAGAACGAAAGAAATTGAACAAACATTTATGGACCTCCAAATCTCAAAATGTTATTTTGTATAAACAATACAATATCGTGGATTGTTTACTGTCAGGACTTTTGATATGCGCTATAAGTATTGATTACTACTTTCTGCTTAAAAAACAATAAATAATATTCCCGATATCCGGTAATAGCACCGGATACGCAATACCGCGGACTTGATTCATTTGCTTTTGCAGTATTCGCAGGCAAAGTTTGTCACTCTTCCTTTTCTCGTACCTACAGGAATAACGCCACAGTGCAAACGAAATGAAAACTTCGACTTCGCTAGTAGTATAAACGTTTAAATCGAGTCTTGTTTGCCTTAAGAATTATCACGATACCCCTGCATTCGCCGACATTTGGGGAGTTACGTGAACATCAGAGGCAGTTTTAACAAGTTTGGAAAAGGTACTGATAAGTACTCGTTATATAGCGACTTTAATATTTCCTCTTTTTTGTTAAAAGTTACACCTACGGCCTACCAGCTTGAAAATTAAAACTACCTGAACTGACTGCAGATTTTTATTTTCTTACGAAATAGAAGTAAAGGTTATTGACGGTAGTTACATCAAATAAAAGCACAACATTTTAGGAACATTCCTAATCAACCGTTGTGAAGGGCACAAAGTGTGTCTATGAAGTTTGCTCATTAAATGTAGTCATTTAAATGTATCCATTAAAGTATTAAAGTGTGTCTAATAAATGTCCCCATTTAATTGTGCTGATTTGAGTGTAGGCATTGAAGTTTGTCCATTCAGGTGTGTCCATTTAAACGTGTCCACTTATGTGTGGCTATTTAAGTGTGTCCATTAATCAAATGAAATGTAGTTAATATATGGTGCCGATGTGTTAATATCGAACCACATTGGAGGTTAGAAGTTTATGCATTTTATCTTATAATTTAAATTTGAATATTCTCGAGACAACATATCGAATATAGAAACGACATACCTGATTATACAGTATCCTACCTATACTGCCTAGCAAAGCTTTATTTTTTAAACTATTACATTAAAAATACTGGAAGCTCAATATTAGGAGTGGAAGAAAATGGTAGATATGTAGCTAATGAACTCTACAATGAACGCCGGCTTGCTAATTTAATTTGTAAAAATGAATACTTAAATATTCTATCTTGCATTTGAAATTGCTATATTTGTAAAGTTACTATATTAGAAATAGAAAAAGAAACCCCAAAATGTGTAATTAATGGATTTTATCTCTATAACGACGATTTCGTGTGCACCAGTCTGATAAAGCCGGCATTTTTCACTGGTGTCCGAGCTGCAAGCAAAACGAGGATTAAAGAGATAATTTTAAAAAGAGGCGGTAAAACGAGTGTGCACAACGACCTATACAGGGTGTAACGTAAAAGGTATAGGAGCCGGAAATGGGGGATTCCTGAGGCGAAACTGAACAACTTTTTCCTTTGCCAAAATGTCGTCTGAAGCTTTGTTTTTGAATTATTAACGAAAAACACTGAGCAATAAGAGTGCGCGTAGAGCCCGCGCTCAGGGACGGTCCACGGCGCGTCGTGTTAGGTAGCGACGTTCAACCGGAGTCCCGAACAGTACGCACTAGTATAGCGCGGAGCAAAAGCTAACATCGAATTATTCATTATTCTTGAGTGGAAATTAACTGAAATATAAATGAAATTAATTTGCCGTTATCAATTGAACAAAAAAGAATTATCAAGGGCCTTTTCACTATAAAGCGCGCCCCACGCGACGACCCGTAACTCTCCCTTATAACATTCTTCGAACAGCCCCTTGTCCACCGTTGCAAAGCGCGTCACAATTTCTCAAGACAGAATTAGTCCGGACGCCCAACAGTAAAGATCTCTCCGAAACTGTAATTACTGTTTTTACTTTTTATAAAATAGGAGTTGACTTCTAAGACGCAGAGCTCGTGAGTTACTACCTGCCCGGGAACAAGACAACAAAATTGGCGAACATGGAAAAGTGTATTTAGCAGTAGCATCGGCCATATCGAGCCCTTTCAAAGTTAAAAACAATCGGCCCCTTTCGGGGCAACCAATTATTCATACGAGGGAACAACTTACTCCGTAAATTCAAATCTTGAAGAACAAAGCGACAGTGATCGTGCAATGATGGAGATTTTGTGAAACGAAGTTCTTTCACTGTCCCAACCGAGACATCGGCTCTTGTGCACCACGTGTTTGTTCTTCGAGTGGCCAAGATCAGTAGAATAACCCAGTGATAGTTGCCGTGCAGGTAGTAGGTTTTGTCAAATAAAGTGAGTTCGCTGACCTGGCCGTAACATCGGCTGTATTGCACTACGGGATACCTACTTGCAATGGTCAGGATCGGTAGGATGACACAGTGACCTATTTTCGTCGAAGCAGGTTCATTTTTGGAGAAACGGGTAAGTCTAATGTTAGTTGTTGGCGAATTGTTTAAAATTTAACGTACGTTGCACTGGATAGACACGTTAGTTAGTCCGTTCTAATACTTTTTTGTTCAATTGATAACGGCAAATTAATTTCATTTATATTTTAGTTAATTTCCATTAATTAATAATGAATAATTCGACGTTAATGTTTGCTCCGTGCTATACCGGCACGTACAGTTCGGGGCGCCGGTCGAACGTCGCTACCTAGCACGACGCGCCGTGGACCGTCCCTGAGCGCGGTTTTTCGTTAACAATTCAAAAACAAAGCTTCAGACGACATTTTGGCAAAGGAAAAATTTGTTCAGTTTCGCCTCAGGAATCTCCCATTTCCGGCTCCTACACCTTTTACGTTACACCCTGTAGATCGATAAGCGTAGCTGTTTGCGAGGACGTCTTGTAAAATATACACCGTGAAACGGTTCAATTTCCTTGAAGGTTGGGTGATCTCGAAAAATATGGCCTCTTCTTGAGTTACACGGAACCGTACTCGCGGGTCAGCACGATGCGGCCACGATGGGAAAGTTACATATAAGTATACGTACGTACCCACTGCGGATAGACTGAATGCCAAAAGTTCCCGACTGAACTATAATTTCAAAATATCTTTTGCCAGGCCTACATTTGTTAAAAACAGAAAAACAAATTATCCTTATACAAGAAAATGATTAATCATACCAAGTCTGAAAAAGCAATGTATCAATAGTTTAAGGCCACAGACGCAAAACTTTTTTAAATTTATGAATTATTTATAAAAAAGTATATGCTAAAGAGTTTCACATTTCGTCCAGCATATCGTACTTATTATACAAGATGTTCTATTTAACTTCAGCATTCCAAATACTTTGCTTATTTTTTATGATAGGGGAAATGTCAAAGCAAACAAATATTTGGTTTGAGTAATGGTGGGCGAACAAATTTTTTCAGTCATTTTTTTTTAGTTCAGAAACATCGAAATTTTTTAAAAATGGGATTCGTGTTTTTGATATGGCGGTATCATAGCTAAGGTCAAGGCGAGTCCAACGACGTATTAGGTGAATGCAAAAGTTTTACTCTTTTTTCCGCAATTTCCTTTATTCATACGTAACAAATGCATTAAAAATTAATGTTTGAAATGTTTTCTCTCATTTTCTACGACTTTTCCCGCGCATGTGACAAGTTTCGGATTCCATCGTTAAAAAATTACATTAGTTTGGAGGCAATGGAATCATGAAGCCATTTTCGTATATCTGTAACATTTCGAAAGTGTTGTCCGGATAAAGAGTGCTGCATCGACCTGAATAGATGATGATCCGTCGGCGCCAAATCTGACATATCTGGGCAGCGTTTTTTCCTTGCTGGAATTCGTATCCAATACAGTGTCGAATATACAGATTTTCGTCACTGATCATGCTCATAGTTGTTTTGTGTTGTAATTGTTTCTTAACGATCATGAATTTGGCGTTTTAGATATATCAAGACCAACTAAACAGTTGTACAAAAGGACGGGAAATTCTATCAATAAATAACTCCACATGAACGCTAAAAAAGAAAGACTATAAATACTTTAAAATTTTTGGCATAATATACCTAATATAATATTATGACCTTCGCGTGAGCTTTAGTACGAACAACTCACAAAACTTGGATTATTGATGTAAATGGTGAAATAACTGTGATTAGGTGATTAACGAGGGAACATTTATTTGCAAATATTCATGAAAGCAGGGCAACATGAATATTTTGAAAGAAGAAACTAATATCAAGCCTTCCTTATGTTTCCTTCCTTGCTTAATATTAGTAAACGCGTTTTCAGTAGCCTGTGTCAACACTGCTCATCAAGTTAAATTGTAAGCATTGATACATTAGTTTCTTCCTTCCTTTACTACAATCAGTTCAGAATTTCACTTTGATGCATTAGTGCTTACGAATATTAAGCAAGGAAGGAAACATACGGAAGAATTGATATTAGTTCCTCCTTTCAGAATATTCGTGTTGCACTGTTTGCGTCAATATTTTAAAATAAATTCTCCCTCATTAATCATCTAATTAGAATTATTTCACCATTTAGATCAATAATCCAAGTTTTATGTATCTTTTGCACTCAAGATCACGTGAAGGTGATAATATTAGTTGGACTCGCCTTGACCATAACCAGAATTGGGCAAATTTTATTCTGAATAACGATTATATTCGGCGAGAACTTATTTGTTAGTTACGAATAAATATCGACTGTTATTCGAACCCAATTTATTCGAATACAATTTTATTCGACTTTTTATTCGACTAAACGATGAATAAATGTGACACCCGCCACCTACCGACGGTTGCAAGAGCGGATCATAACCTTTTTCTTTACCACGGACCTCTACATGTACGTACATTGTAGAAGTCACGTGATACTTTTATTCGCTGTTTAGCCGGCTACTTCTTTATTCGAATAAGATATTCGAATATAAAACTATTCGTTATTGTCGACTAATTTCCTTTTATTCGTAGATTATACGAATAAGAATTTGTTCGTCGAAATTCATTCGGAAACTCATTTGAAAATTCATTCGTATAATGCCCATCTCTGACCGTAGCTATCATATCGCCATATCAAAAATATGTAGTCCCATTAAAAAAACTTCGATGTTTCTGAAATCTCGAGAAAAAATGTCTTTGAGAAAATTTGTTTGCCCGCCATTACGTTCGCCTCTTCAATCCAAAATTTTTTTCTTTCACATCTTTCCCCATCATAAAAGATAAGCGAGATATTTGGGATACTCAATAGAGATGGGACAGCCTATAGTTGTCATGTATCTCGGTTATTCTAAGGTTGCATGTTGATAAAAATACAATAGATATAGATACAAATACAATCATAAAATATAAGCGAGATATTTGGGATACTCAATAGAGATGGGACAGCCTATAGTTGTCATGTATCTCGGATATTCTAAGGTTGCATGTTGATAAAAATACAATAGAAGTGGCTCCATGGTAGTACAGTGAAGAAATGCAAAAGAGCGACATACTAGAGAAGTCGAATCGTGGTGAAACGATTAACAGACATTCACGAACCGTTGTGGTAATTTCAAAATACCGTCACAACCATTCAACAATGGTATGGTAATGCGAACGTCAGCCGTCAACTACTTGATTGCGTATTGTTGTTCCGTATTGTACGTCCTAGCCTGAGTTTGCATACAGTCACACACTTTCAAGAAACATTTTGCGCGACAACGAAGCGCCCTTACTGCGAACGTTTTCCACAGACACGTAATTGCATATTTTTCCCTTCCAAACACCTACTTAGAACTGGCTCCGCTTCTTATACATCCATTTCTGCACCATTCGTCGCTCCTTCCTATTGCTTTTGTCAGAGCGCACAGACACTATTCGTGAGCAAGGGAGATCAGAGTAAGATAGCCAGTGTTATTTTTATTTTTATAAAAGTACATCCGCACAACATATTTAAACAATAATTGCCATTGCATATTCAGTGAAAAAGAGATTTAAGCATACTAAAAATGAGATTGCATCTACCTCATGCAAAAGAGTAAGAGAAGCAAAAAGGAAGGGGTGCAGCATCTTTTTGTACATCAAAAGGAAAATGTATATTCTTTGTGGGTCGTGTTATGTAAGACCTTTAGCAACATTCACCTCGTGCTCCAGCGACGCTTATGGGTAAGAAGATATACAGTAGAAAAGGATGTGAGGGTGTAAAGACAATCTCTCACATACGCCTTCTCAATCCGAACTACATACTGTCTTTCACTTGAGTTTACCGTCTCGTGGCATGCAGTTGGTATAAGGTTCAATAAACCCCTCAGGTAACGTTGTTTGCGACGTGTCACCTTATGAATAATATGACGCGTTAAATTTATGTAAATACTGCAATACGAACCCGGATGTTTTAGATTTTATTTGAAAAAATAAATATTTTCAACTTTATATGATTAACCATAAAATCCAAAGAAGAAAGCATTGATTTTTGCTACTGCATGAATGACAAAACTGAACACCAGAACATTATTATGAATTTTAAAAGTGCAAACAAAAAACAAATTTAACAAATCTTAATTCAATTTTAATCTTAACGTAACACGATTAAGATGCATAGGTTGGAAAGCGGTATAGACCAAATACTGAACGTGTCCCATCTTAAGTCGGCTGTGTTAGTTACGTTACCACAATAAGTTAGGTTACCCAATATGGGGACCACAGCCACGGATGAGAACTTTCTGATTTAAGACCGTTCAAAAAGTAGTCGGCTGTGTCGTTAAAGATATGTAAGGTTCGAGTCGTCAGAAGTTGCTGTGAACACCCCCCCCCCCCCCCCTTGTGAAAAGAAGCGCGTGGCTTAGACCGAAGGGAAGTGAGCCACTTGCAGAGTTGAACAGGACAAAGGAAACTTGCATCGTATATTAAGGAGCAGACGTGTCAGACACACACATGGACGCAACGAACACATTCATGGTCCCTGGTCCCCTGCAGTCATGCGCACGGATCGTACGCAGAGATCGGTTTTTGCATGTGTGTTTGCATGCCAGAGCGTTGGCATCACTGTATGAATGAAGAACGAAGGGGGAAGGCTGCAAAGGGGGGTGTGGAAATATGCGCTGCTCATTGTCCGCAAATATTAATCGTCGGCCGAAGTTAGAGCTAGAATCTGAATCCCCTTTACGCTGGGCATCCCCTTTGAAAGTTTGGCGTACTTCCCGTCCTGGACTTTCCTCTTCTTGTTGGATGATTCACCTTTTTTTTTTAACTGCGCGTATCTATGTAATATATTTACTACAATAAGGCAACCATCTGTATTGCATTTTGTAATCTGTATTGTTTTTTCGAAATATGCGAAATATTTCGCAAGGATTGCTTTTTATTATGATTAACGAATTTCCTTGCAATGCTAGACGGAAATTTAGATATTTTATGAAACACTAAGGATGCGCTATACTTTCGATATTCTTAAATCGTCCGATCTTTACTTATGTATATTCAACTTCTATTCTGCTATGGATGTGTAGTAGCTTTGATTTACTATTGATTTGGTACTGTTTTGCCACTGTTCTGAGACTATTTTACTACTGCCTTGCTACTAAAAACTGTTCTACTACTATTCTGCTACTGCCCTATTAATGTTCTAATATTGTTCTGCTACTACCTCATTACTGTTCTAATACTGCTTTGCTATTGTACTACTGCTGTTCTACTACTATTCTCCTACTGTTCTATTACTGTTCTACTACTGCTCTAATACTGTTTTACTGCTGATCTTGAAGTAATTTCCAAGCTATTAATAATATCGGAAAATGGTTGGGGTAAAGGTTGAATGGTTTCGAAGGACACATTAACGGACACAATTGGCGTTTTCATAAGTGAGCGCGTAGAGGCTATTTAAAAATTAACTATGTTTCTCTCTGCATAAAAACATAAATACAGATTCGGCCTTTAACTTTAACCCCTTACTGAATCAAACTATGCAGCTATGGATTCCGATCCTTCTTATGACCAATGATTTCAGTAACTAAGGGAGAACCTGCATGCCTGAAGTATATCAGAGGTTGGCAGTTCAACAATTATTTAAAAAAAATACGTTGTTAGATAGCATGGTCATACCGAAACATTTTTGTGTGTTGTTCTTCTATTGCATTTAGATCACATATAGGTACTGTTTTATACTGCTTTTGCTATTTAGGAAGAATAATCGTTGAACTGTTGCCAAATTACGGTACATAATCCGCATAAATAGATCAAAGCTACTGTTACGTTCATGTGTAGAAGAATAATGATTTCTGTAAATGCTATATCAGTGCGTAATAAATAATAGCAATAAAGATTGCTTAAAAAGCAAGCATAGCTATTGTGGGACAAACATCTAGTCACGTTCTTCTGGTACTTATACCGCGGGACGAAATATCCATCATGTTCTTATCAAGCGCGATAAAAACAGAAATTTATGTACGCGCGTTAATGGACAGATTTACAACTCTATCTACCTGACACAATTGCTCATAAGGCTTATCACCTTTCCATCGTTGTAACAATTACAGCTGATGCAAAGTTCAAGCTCTCTGCAACAGGAAATATTCTTATTTTCAAAAATGATTTATTGCGTTGTCAATAATTTGATAAAATAACAACAATAAAATTTCCGATCGTAGGATTAAAAGTCTGCAGAAAAAGAAGTGATTTCATATTACCTACTTAAGTTGCTGGCGGTATATATGAATAATGTTACTAATAAACTATAACTTACGAAAATTATAAAAAATACGTCAAAATACTACAGTATACAATTATTATTTCTGTAACGTGTACAATTGATTTATTTTATAATTATAATCGCAATATAAAAGAAGAGGAAATTATGTTGATAAAAAAAGATAAGGCCTTTAGAACTGAAAGTTCTCATCGTACAGTTTAATTTATAATCGAATGAAATTTAATTTCTAGCGGTGTTTCTCATTGTTACAATGCTACCCGAATTGAGAACGTTTTGATCACTAAACGATGATACATTCGTACTAATGATAAACAGTACTATCAGTTTCCACAAATATTCTTATTTAGATATTCTATAAGGCCTCGTTTTCTAACATGTAATGCAACTTGTTCATTCTAATATATAACACATTATGCTTCATGTTGACCACGTCGGAATATTAAAGCCCGCAAAGTTATTTCCAATTTGATGCTAAATAGCAGTTCTCGACTTGAGCCTGTAACTCCAGGCTGTCGATCAGTGAATATTGAAAACCCAAGAATTCCCGCCCCTCTGGGAAGCTAAGGCAGAATTAACGTTGCCGGATGCAGAACAGGCACACGCCCTTTAAAAGACGCAAAAAGTATCCTGACGGAATTTAATAAAGCGTCATTGCCATCTCTTTGTAAGGAACAATCGTATAATGCGTCTTCCTGGAAGAAAAGCACATGATTGCTTTGACCACCAAGAGCTTCTTACTATAGATGTTGGCGGCTTATCGCCAGTCCTCAAGAATTTATCCGCCCCTTCATCCGGACAAGATACCTATATCAATAACGGACGCTGTAACATCGCGTTAGTCTTTCGAAACGAGAATTCTTGCTAGAGACCATATCGAAGACTTTTATGTGCGCGCACATAACCGCGCAAAGACAGTAATCTGCCCCTTCTTTTACGTTATTAAAATCTCTTACGAAATAGTGTTTTTATGACAAAACGGAGGCTGTTACCTTTTTACAAATGTAATACTAGCTTCTATTATTTTTTAATTAACGAATTGTCCGCAGATTATTTATCAATAATGTGGGTAAAAGGGTTGAAAGACGCTGGTATACGGTATTTTTATCGCCTAATAATGCGAAGTTATCCTAATTATCCTAGTTCTATACGAAGAACGTAACTGTACGTTGTTCATATATCCTGCCTCCGGAGGAGGGGGGGGGGCAGCGGTATGAATTGTGAAGTTATTGGTTAGATTGGGAGAGCTAATTTTCACAATTCAAACACTTCCGATCTTTAATCAGGACTTTACTACTGTTGTAACGCGACGTGCATGTTCCGCTCTCGGTAGAGAGCCAATACGCATATATTATTTAACGGTCTCTCGCTATCCTTAAGATTAGAGTTACAAACTATCTCCCTTGAAAGTTACTATAACCTAATGACTAGTTATTAACTAGCATGGACCTGAAGAACGGTGCATAGTTCTTTTAACTTGAAACTGATGGCGCAAGGGGAACACGTTGTCAGCCATCTTGAGCCGCCAATTTAATAGTGCACTCTACAGGGTGTCCCAGAACTCCCCATAGAGCCGAAAAGGGGTGATAGCTGAGGTGATTCTGAGCACCTTTTTCCTTTGCGAAAATGTTGTTTGAGGCTTTGTTTTTAAATGGTTAACGAAAAACATTGACCAATCAGAGCGCGCGTAGAGCCCGCGCTCAGCCGCGGGAGTGTTGTGTTCGAGCCTGGCACTCGGCCGAGGCCCTGAATGTGAACAAGTCGCTCGGTCTAATAAGAGGCGTTTGTCAAAAGTTATATCGAATAAGGTATAAACAAATTAAGAACAATATTAAATTATTCGTTATTCCTCAAGAAAGAATAAACTAATTAGTCGTTATTCGTGTAGAATCAATGAATCGATTGTCTAATAAACCTATCAATTGCAGCCCGCGTTAAATTAAAAAAGATTGACAGAAGATTCAAATTAGACTCACCCATGCATCCATAAATGAACCTGCTTCGGCGAAAATGGGTCACTGTGTCATCCTACCGATCCTGACCATTGCAAGTAGGTATCCCGCAGTGCAGGACAGCTGATGTTACGGCCAGGTCAGCGAACTCACTTTATTTGACAAAACTTATTGCCTGCACGGCAACGATCACTGGGTTATTCTACCGATCCTGGCCATTCGAAGAACAAACACATGGTGCACAACAACCGATGTCTCGGTTGGAACAGTGAAAGAACTTCGTTTCACAAAATTTCCATCATTGCACGATCACTGTCATTTTACACTTCAAGATTTGAATTTATGAAATCAGTTGTTCCCATTTATGAATAATTGCCACTTATTATCTTTGAAGCGTCTCGACTTGGCTTTTTCTACTGCCAAATACGCTTTTGCACATTCTACAATTTCATCGTCGTGTTCCTGATCGGGTAATCACTCGCGAGCTTCGCGTTTTAAAACTTAACTTTTATTTCGTTGAAAGTAAAAACAGCAATTACAGCGTCGGAGAGATCTTTACTGCTCGATGTTCGGACTGGTTCTGTCTTGAGAAATTGTGACGCGGTTTGCCACGGTGGATGAGGGCTAGTTCGAAGAATGTTATAAGGGAGAGTTACGGGTTGTCGCGGGGAGCACGCTTTATGGTGAAAAGGCCCTTGAGGCCCACGTGCTGGCCAGCAGAGTTTTCGGTTTCCAGAAAACACGGTCATGGTGAATTTAGTGAAAACATTTTCCAGTCCCCGGAAAAGGTATAGCATTACAAAGAATGTAATAAAAGATGTAGCATCTCGGAGAATGTAACAGTGTCTTGAACGCTTCGCAGTGCCTTAACGGCGACTGGAAAATGTCTCCATTAAATTCGCCACGGCCGTGTTTCCTGGGAACCGAAAAACTCTGCTGGCCAGCACGTGGGCCTCAAGGGCCTTTCACCCTAAAGCGGCGCCCCCCGTAAGGACCCGTAACTCTCCCTTATAACGTTTTTCCAGCTAGCCCTCGTCCACCGTTGTAAACCGCGTCATAGTTTGTCAAGACAGAATCAGTCTGAACACCATACAGTAAAGATCTCTCTGACACTGTAATTGCTGTTTTTACTTTCAACGAAATAAAAGTTAAGTTCTAAAACGCGAAGCTCGCGAGTGATTACCCGCTCGGGAACACGACGATGAAATTTCAGAACGTGGAAAAGCGTATTTGGCAGTAGAAAGGGCCAAGTCGAGACCCTTCAAAGTTAATAACAATCAGCCCCTTTCGGAGCCAGCAATTATTTATAAGTGGGAACAACTGATTTCATAAATTCAAATCATGAAGTGTAAAGTGCCAGTGATCGTGCAATGATGGAAATTTTGTGAAACGAAGTTCTTTCACTGTTCCAACCGAGACATCGGCTGTTGTGCACCATGTGTTTGTTCTTCGAATGGCCAGGATCGGTAGAATAACCCAGTGATCGTTGCCGTGCAGGTAACAAGTTTTGTCGAATAAAGTGAGTTCGCTGACCTGGCCGTAACATCAGCTGTCCTGCACTGCGGGATACCTACTTGCAATGGTCAGGATCGGTAGGATGACACAGTGACCCATTTTCGTCGAAGCAGGTTCATTTATGGATGCATGGGTGAGTCTAATTTGAATCTTCTGTCAATCTTTTTTAATTTAACGCGGGCTGCAATTGATAGGTTTATTAGTCAATCGATTCATTGATTCTACACGAATAACGACTAATTAGTTTATTCCTTCTTGAGGAATAACGAATAATTTAATATTGTTCTTAATTTGTTTATACCTTATTCGATATAACTTTTGGCAAACGCCTCCTATTAGACCGAGCGACTTGTTCACATTCACGGCCTCGGCCGAGCGTCAAGCTCGAACACAACACTCCCGCGGCTGAGCGCGGGCTCTACGCGCGCTCTGATTGGTCAATGTTTTTCGTTAACCATTTAAAAACGAAGCCTCAAACAACATTTTCGCAAAGGAAAAAGGTGTTCAGATTCACCTCAACTATCACCACTCTTCGGCTCTATGGGGAGTTCTGGGACACCCTGTATGTCGAGTTTAAATCCTATCAAGGTTTGTTGGAAAGTCACAGAATACACACAATTAAAACGATTATACAATCATATATACATTGAAGACTGCATTATATATATGCAAAGAATTATCTTACAGGGAAATAAACAAAAGATATTTTTTTAAATAAAATTATATTATTTTCTGGAAATTAAATATAATGCATTTTTATTCATTTCACATATGATGACTGAAACATTTCGGATGTGTACTTTTAAAGTTTACCGTGGCTGCTACATAGACTTATGTATTTATAGTTTGCATTATTGTCTGCTAGATAGACAGATAGCAGCACTGGAGTGGCAGCACAAGGTGGTTGACAAGCATTCCTCTCAACCTTCAGCTGTTTCATTTCCTTTGTCCACAACTCAAACTTAGGCACAAAACACAGCAAATCAGGTCCACGTTTATACATACTACGTTATGCATACAGCAAACGATTCAGCTGAAAAACTCATTGCCCAACTAAGTGCGGTATTAGCGAAATGCTTAGTATCAGAGCACCGTTATTTCTAAAGCTGAACTGCACCTCTAAGAGGGCAATTATGATTTGAATAAACTGCACCTTGGTTTCAACCGAGATGCACTATTTTCCCGCACTTACCTCCACGTTCTATATAGCGTATTATTGGCACGGCGATACCAATCCGCTACAACTTCATTCGATCCCTCGCACCATTGGTAATAATCGGCCATTAGGCGCACGTTCCATGAGTTACGTTGTAATCGATGGATGTTAACACGCCACAGACAAAGCCAAGCTGAACGAGGAACGAAAATACAGGCACGTGATGCGATATCAAGGATCATAACTACGGAACGTTTCGTGCGGTGCTGTGATCTCAGCCGAAGCATTGCCAATCTAATGATTACCCGTCATGCTAACTAAGACTATGCAACGATTCGGTGGTAAGGGTAACTGTAGTAGCTGCACATCCGGTGCAGTCGGTGCGCTACCTGAGAGCACTTACGTGCTGTCGACTAGTCGCTAATGACTAGGCTGTCAGCGACCACTAGAGTGAATTAAAAATATTAAACTCGTACAATTAATTAAAAAAGACACTTGCAAATTTCCTTGGACATAATAATAGGGTAGATGCACTATTTATGACCACTGGAAGAATTTCTGTACCATGTCGCAATGCATAACTGAAGAAGAAATACGAATACAAACATGCTAAATCTATTAAGGTAATGCCAAATAAATAAAAAATTAAAATATTATAAGCTGGACAATGTTCTAAACATAATTACTTAAAACATTATCCCATCTGCTGGATTAGTGGTCACACGAATAAGAAGATAGGATTAAAAAATAACTCGCGCTTATTACCTAAGAATATATAATTTACCAGGTAAAAAAAAACAACAAGGAGCCATAAGTGGTACTGTGGCCAAAAATGGTACACCTGCCCCATATAACTATAATCAATATTAAATTGGTGCACCACAAATGTTCGAAAATTTTTAAATAACGCTTAGACATTTGTAATAGACTTATTCAATCACATATACGGCATTCTATTACTTTCGCTATCTTTGGGGCAGTATTATGATTCCATCCTTCGTGACCTTAGCATTCTTCTGGGTATTGAACTGGTTTTGCGCATTCAGACGCCATCTATCGGAAAACGCTACAAACCGTTGCCATAACCCAATAAATTCTTAATGTTCGACAATTAATTACTATGGCTTCATAAATGATGGAATATTATTTACTATACACATATATCGAATATTAAACGAAATACAATGTTTAAAACATATTTTGCGTGAGTCAGAAGTTAAAATGAATCACACCAGACACTGCTAAAAATTTAAATAAACTTTTGCAACTATATTGCATTGCTGTAAAACGACTAAAAAGTAGATTTTAAGTAGTATAAGGCAAAGGTCTTAAGAGAAGACGTAACTCAAACCGTATGGCTCAGCGTTGTTGTCAACCGCGTTTTAAGTCGTATAAGTTAATGGTATGGTCAGACAAGATTGGAGTATGCATATATCAAACCAAATATTTTTAACCGTGTATTGCTCATACTTTTTATATTATACCTCATTACATATTTTTTCGTGCCGTATACAAAATACTTTCTTGCAAATTCTATTGCGCTTTCATAAGCCACTTAAAAAGTTTTTTGCGACTTTGAACCACCATTTGTTAAAGAATTCTACCTTGAGGCCATAAAGTTGTACTTGATTAAAACGCTAATGTTGGCAATAAGTTCTGTTGTTTCGCCGCTAGATGGTTATAGTATTTCGAGACATTTAACACTAGAGACGTCATAAATGAGTGTGCAAGTGGTGCACAGCTGCTCAATCTTTCCATGAAGTTTTCTGCACTCCTAAGCAGAATTTTTTAACAAATAAGATCGCCAATCAATGTCTGGAAATGAATCCGTATGCTTCTTATTGTCCTTTGTAAGCATAAGAAACTTATGATCCAAGTCTGCCGTTATCTCTGAACCCTGAACGCGAATACGATTCGCTCGAGCGTGTCTCTTTTCAAGAGATTCCTCGCAGAATCCCAGAGACTGTTGATCTGCGCAATCCCATCGCGTTATTACCGGGTCTCTGTTACCAAGCTCCTCCAGATCCCTATCGGAATACACCGCGGAATCGTCTACTCTACACTATCGTCCAAGATTTCGCTCCTGCCCCACGGGAGTCTGGAGGAGAAAAAACCTCGGACGATGGGGAAAAAAGGAGAAGAAAGAAACCCAGATTCCATCCTCTACTTTCCATTTCGTATTCTTATTTCAAGTTGTCCCTCTCTATCTCCTTTCTTCGTCTCTTTGCTCCTCTTTATTCTCTTCTTCCTTGGTGTACGTCACCCTGTCCTGGCTCTATCCTCTATACGTCCATACGTCCAATTCCCTTTTCATCTTACTAGCTGCCGTCCCTCTACGCCATTTTCCTTTTGCCGATTGTTGAGGCGACGACGCAAGACGCGATAAAGAAGCCGGAACTAGCGCGAAAGAAAATGACGCCGGTCGCTATAATGGAGAGTTCCCGACGCCCTCGGGGGTGTGTACGCGGCTCACATAGAAGGTCTACCAAGGTGGATCATCTTCTGCTGGATGAATGATAAAGATGCACAAAGCTGTTCACGTTTCCGCGGTAAAAGAAGAGTCGTAAGAGCGTGGGCAAACTTCGAGAAACCCCGCGACAAAATGTACATATATATATATATGTACAAAATGTAATGGGATAAGATCGAAACACATATACAGGGTGTTTCGCAAGAAGTGAACAATATATAAGGACAATTACGGGGGCTGTTCAAAAAGTATGGAGACAGCATTTGCAGAATGCGATAGGTTCTGCTTTATTTATATCCAATAAATCCACCGCATTGCATCAGTAATGCTTTCCGTTCAGGTGAAAGATCATTGTTTTATAAAAACTGAAAATTTGCATCTTCGGCAATTTTCAGTAATGGTTGATTAAGAGCAGAGAACGAATATGGAACGGCATGAACGTGGAAGAAGTGACTCGGAAACCTTGCAAATGATTCAGACAGCCTTTGAGAATTGTCCTGAAGTTAGCAAGTAGTTCAATTTGTCAAAAAATCGTCCTCGTTTTATTACGCGGCGCGGCACCCGAGGAAATCATTGACAAATTGACAGCAGTATTCAACTAAATTTCGGTTTTGGAAAAAAAACTGCAAAGGTGTACATCAACCACAAGTTACATTGAGTAGGATCCCAGGGAAATAATTGTAACACTAGCAATAAAATATTTATAAAGAAAAACTTTCTCTACGAAACAGTTTAACTCAGTATCGAGTTAAAAGTAGCCAATGACAACACCTCCTAGGAGTGCTGTGGCCGATCTAGAGGAAATAGTGATCTCGGCTGCAATTCCGATGTGTTAAATAATGAGAACAGAAGAAAATTTTGAAAACCAAATGAGTACTAACTACTTTCTTTTTCTTGGAAAGGGTAGGGCCAAATGTGTTTATGAACACCTGTCTTAACTAATGAGAAAGTTCAGTTCACTGTACATACTGAACTTCTAATTAATAGAACAATGCAATGCCTCCCTTAAGTTAATGAAAATTCAATGGATGGACTCAGCCAAATTTAATTATGATATAAACGTTACGGAAATATTTGAGTGACATTTCACGAAATTGAACTGAATGGGATAAGATCCAACTACTTCTGGAATAGGCTGCCTGGGGACATATCACCCGGTTCTGTCACAGTTTCAAGTTATCAGTATACAGTGTGTCTAGTTTAAACGAATAGAGTTAAATATATTTGCGAATATAGAAGATAAGAGAAAATGATTTAGACGAAAGGTATAACATATCAGGGGTCACATATAACGTTAATATTTGTTTGATCGCGAGATAACCCTGAAGTGCCCTGTAAACACCACATTCAATTTTTTAAATGTAACTTTATACTTTTTATTACATATTCTGACAGCTAGCGTAAAACTGTTTTCAAAATGCTACTTACATGTGTAATTTGCTGAAATCAATTTCAGAATATGAAAGCTCAAAGTTAACGTGTCGGCGGTCGTGACATTAAAGCTACGTTCAGACCTGCGTCACGTGGCATGTTACGAGTTTTTACATGCCATTGTAAAAGTGTGGACCGCCATATTTCCATTGGTTTAAATCTGTTAGCGACACACTGCAGACACGTCACACATTCACGGCGTGCCAGTCATTGACACGTGTACGGGCTGTCCTCGATTTTACAGTGCGCTACAATTCTAGTGCAACCTGCATTGGGACATATCGCCGTACTCTCCGCTGTTATCTCAAGGACTATGCATCGCCTTTCCCAGGCGCATCTGGTTTTCGTCCAGTCAGTGGTATATCCCTTTACACTGTTCGAGTGTTTACAATAAGGGCGTGACAAACACCGTTCAGACTATTGTCGTGTTACGAGCTACAACATTATGTCACATGACAGTTAAAAAGTATTAGCCGACATGTTTCCATTGCTTTAAATCTGTTGGCGACACACTGCCGCCGTGTCACACATTCATGGGTTTCATGCATTGCCACGTGTCAAAGCTGTTTCACGGTTTCATGGCCTGCCACAGCTTGTCACACAGGCAAATCCATCCACTTGGAGAATTTCTACTATGTTGCGGTCGAAATTTTGAATTGGCAACCGCACAGTTTGGCATTATTGTAATACAAATTTATTCATATAGCATTTTGAATAAATTGCTGAAATACAATTTTATTCCGAAAATATTTATAATACATTCTTGGAATTAAGTTTTGTTCGAATGCAAAGTATATCACTCATTGAGGTATAATCATTGTAATATTACGTTGTGTGTAATATAAATTTTTTTAACGTTAATGAACCTATGGCACGAGAAATTAATAATAACATCATGTTATTGTAAGGATGGCAGGTGAAAAACACATTTATGTAAGAATAATAATATATTTGATATACTGAATAATTAATAGGAATTGGTGTAAACATTCGTCGTTCGCAGACGGATAAGCAATGCTCGCGTCGTTTTTTACATTTTCTATTGTTTCTTGAGATGCATTGCATGCACGGCAATTACGCTCGAAACGCCTCACGTATCATATGCACACGCACGCATCTCACACTTGCATACGCACACTCTTACATTATTTAATACACTTTTTAAATAAATGAAACTTTCCACAATTATTTTATATATGTTTAGTACTTTCCGAGATATGTATTTAAACAAATACAGTTTGAACCCTTAACTTCGAAAACGATTTTCATCCCTTCAATATGTACGCTTACGCATACAAAATATGAGGTTTATATCTTTATTAAAACTATATTTCCCTAAAATTTTATAAAAACCTGTGTCTTGTCGTTCGATACAAACTCCTATTACTTAAAGGAGTTGAGGGCTAAGTTACCGTGGACCGGCTAGTGCCAGCGATGACAGAAAAGTGTCCTCGGAGTGCATATACATACTGCTATTGCGAAACGTGAGACAAATGTGAACACCACCTGCTATGTCACGTGTAATGCTGCCTAACGTGCAATCATGCATTGACACGCGACGCGACGAAGGTCAGAGCGTAGCTTAACGGATGTACGCCGCTGGAACGCGTCAAGCTTAATCTCTCATATCTCGACAGTGGGTTGAGCAAAATAGACGTGTAAGTAGAGTTTTAAAAAATGGTTTTATGCCAGCTATAAGAATATGTAATAAAAAAAATATTCGGTCCTATTAAAAAATTCATCGTGTTTCAGGGAAATCTGAAGACCAGACGAATACCAATATGACATGTGCTTCTGGATATGCTACAACTTTACACTAAATCATTTTTTCGCATCTTTTATATTTTCGAAGATATTTAACTGTTGTCAATTAAAGCGGACAGATTGTGGCATGCGGGATTTCATGTGGACCACCTGATCGCGTAAATTTAAACAGACAAGTATTGCTTAATTTCAAGGATAACGGTCCGATGTTAATTATTTTCCTTTTTAGATGGAGATGCTAAGAAGACATGAAGGTCAAATATGGTCAACGTTAATAATAAAAATTACGTAGACTGCCATACAATTATCCTCAAACACTAATCTTATGCAATTAAATGGTTCGAATTGCCGATAACGGAACATCTACGATTTTGAATATGAATTGAACGGCCGACGGTAATCTCCTCTCCTTGGTTACATTTTTTCCCCGCCCCTCATTCTGTACTTTCCAGCGGAGAATAGTTTTTAGCCTTGAAACATCTAAGAACACCTGCCACCTTTATAAATTGGGTCCCGAGATTTCCAATCAACCAGCGGAAATAACGTCCATGTCGGGGATGAGATTTTCCATGAATCCAGCTAAATCATTTCTTCCGTCGCCCGCGAAAGCTGCTTGTAAGCTTCCGCAACGTTGGACGTTGCTAATTAGAGGGTATCGCGCTTTCCACCTCTTATCTCTTTTCCCTTATCGAACCCTTGAAACTTTCTGTGAAGATTCTCGAGTTTATTAGTATGAACGGTCACGTTAAAATTCCCCAGCGGTCAGAATAAAGACTGTTCTGTCACCGTAACATTTTGATGAACTTTTCGCTCGTCCGATCATTAGTTGTTTCCCCAAGAGGCTTCCTCGCGCCCCCTAGCAGTGAAGATTTGAAATACTGGAAGCGATCGCTACAGTACGATACTTGGAGCAATACGGTACTACATATGTATGCTATATGTATACAACGTGTAATACAACCCTCTGCAAATATTTTAAGGGGTGATTCTACAGGCCAAAATAAAGTGAAAATAGAATGAAAATTTACCGATGTTTAAAAAAACGCGGACCGAACGCCTGCCAGTAGGTAATTCGACGGGCAGCGGCTCGAGGCTGGCAGCTGCGTTCAGTTGCAATCATTCGCTCCACGGAAGAGAAACCATGATCTGCTGCACCGCGTAATCTGACACCCAAAATGCACGCGTTTTACGTTGCGCAGCATTCAACCTGCTTACTTGTAAAAATCCACATGGGCACACCAAAACCCGCCCAATGGGATTATCAAGTAAAGAGGGTGATGGCCTTCAAACCACAATTTTGTTCTCAAAAACCAAATACACAGATGCACCACGATTCTCGCGGCCGCGAATGTCTATGCGTACACGCGACTGTCCCATCTGCGAGTGTCCACGATTTGCGCTTAACTTATTATTCCAGATGTTCCTCGCGTCCACCATCCGCTTCAAAACAGTGATCCACTCTTTTACGCAAGTCGTGTCGCAGTTTTCGGAAGTCTGTTATTATTGTCAGAGGACATCATTATGTTAGTGCATTCCGCAAATATACACGAACCTTTGGACATCTGGCACCACTGTCACAGCACATAATCAACTGTAACAAAAAGTAGCTTTAACATTGGCATTGTGTATTTAAAAATTGAAATAATCAAGTTCTAAGAACCAAACTAAATCCAAAAAGGAAAGTAATAACAATAGAACTAAATGCAATATTACTGGTATGCCTAACACTAAAACTCAAAGTACAACTAGAATGTTTAAATCGTTCCGTATTCAACGTCGTACAAGCAGCAACTGTCTCGATCGTCTAGAACTAATGATCAACCGATGCATGCCGAATCGTCGCGAGTCGCATCTACGAAAAGTATTTGACGGTATTTGTTATTCTTCCGGCCGTAGAAAGGGGCACTAGTCTTACCCTTTTCTACCGACGACTCGTGACGATTCAGCATGCACCAGTTGAACATTGTTTCTAGACGATCGAGGCAGTTGCTGTTTATACGCTGTTGAATACGGAATGGTTTAAATATTCCAGTTGTGCTTTGAATTTTAGTATTCGGCATAGATTTAATATTGTATTTAGTTCTATTGTTATTAATCTCGATTTTTAATTTAGTCTAATTCTTAGAACTTGATTATTTCAATTTCTAGATACGCAAACTTAATTTTAAAGCTACTTTTTGCTACAGTCGATTACGTGCGGTGATGGTGGCGCCAAGTGTCCAAAGGGTCGTGTACATTTGCGGAATACGACTACATGATGATGTTCTCTGACAATAATAACAGACTTCCGAAAACTGTGACACGACTATCGTCAAAGATTGATCACTGCATTCAAGCGAGTGGTGGACACGAGGAACATCTTCTGGAATAATAAGTCTAGTGCAAATCGTGGAATCGTGACCCCCGTGTGCTGCAAATTTCTGTGTTGATGGATGTATTGTGAACAATCGCGGACGGGACAATCGCATATTTTGTTTTTGGGGAAAAAAATGAGGATTGAGGGCTGCCGTCACCCTTTTTACTTGATAATCCCATTGGGCGGGTTTCGATATGCCCATGTGGATTTTTACACGTAAGCAGGTTGAATGCTATACATCGTAACGCGTGTGCCTTCTAAGTGTCAGATTTCACGTTGCGTAGATCATGGTTCCTGTGACGTCGTGCGAATGACTGCCACTGAACGCAGCTGTTCGACTCGAGTCTCACGCGTTAGATTGCCTATCGGCAGGCGTTCGAACGCCGGTTTTTTAAACATCGGTCTCTCGTAAACGAAGCCTCAAACGGAAAATTGTCACTCTTGATTGTTGCTTTATTTTGGCCTGTAGAATCGCCCCTTAAAATATTTGCATAGTGTTGTGGTTTTTAAAAACGCGTTCAATCTTCCCTTGACCGTGACAAAGTATAGAGTACAAAAATATACTGCTGCTTAAAAACTCAAGATAACCTTAGTTCCTTATCGAAGACAAGACAAACATTTTTCTTGAAATTAAAAAAATTGTAAACATTTCCTGCAGTCTGTTGAAAGTGCATGGAAAATTGTTGCGTCAGTTACGTGGAACATGCTGTACATGTGCAAGAGATAAATGTTTGCAGTAGAACCAAGAGCAATCCAGACAACGGTAGCGGCCTCTTTCTCATTGAACCAGATCTTTACGTATGTATGTAGTGGCGCTTCTTCAAAGATTTCAAAGTTGCCAGTAGTATTGACCACGCACACTTCACCCTTCCGCTCGTGCCACTGCCGTATACGTACCTTTGCATACCTTCGGACTCTCTACTCCCATCGTGTCTATACCCTCCACACTATACAAACAGCCCCTAGAAAGAAACCGAATCTCAGCTCTCGTGGTCGGGTAAATAACACGAGATCGTTGGCCGTCTATCCGGAGTGGAACCGGCGCAACGGCCGGGATCTCATTTATCTACAGGGTGTAACGTAAAAGGTTCGGTAGAATAATCCAGTGATAGTTGCCGTGCAGGTAGTAGGTTTTGTCAAATAAAGTGAGTTCGCTGACCTGGCCGTAACATCAGCTGTCTTGCACTACGGGATACCTACTTGCAATGGTCAGGATCGGTAAGATGACACAGTGACCTATTTTCGTCGAAGCAGGTTCATTTTTGGAGAAACGGGTAAGTCTAATTTTAGTTGTTGGCGAATTGTTTAAAATTTAACGTACGTTGTACTGGATAGACACGTTAGTTAGTCCGTTCTAATACTTTTTTGTTCAATTGATAACGGCAAATTAATTTCATTTATATTTTAGTTAATTTCCATTAATTAATAATGAATAATTCGATGTTAACTTTTGCTTCGTGCTATACCGGCGCGTACTATTCGGGGCGCCGGTCGAACGTCGGTACCTAGCACGATGCGCCGTGGACCGTCCCTGAGCGCGGGCTCTACGCGCGCTCTGAATGGCCAGTGTTTTTCGTTAACAATTCAAAAACAAAGCCTCAGCCGACATTTTGGCAAAGGAAAAAGTTGTTCAGTTTCGCCTCAGGAATCCCCCATTTCCGGCTCCTACACCTTTTACGTTACACCCTGTATACGCTCGCAAAGACGACGACTACTACTACCCTCGGCATGGGGACAGTACAAGCATTATGCATCGCTGAGAAGTTGTCCTTCGCTCACGCCGCTCCCCCCCCCCCCGCTCAAGCCAATCTTGCGTGACACCACCAACTATATTATGCAAGTGGTGAGGGCGGCGCCACAGTGTAGGAATAACCACTAGCAACACTTCCTCAAAATCCTATTCGAGAAATGCTATAGTGCATGCCCCATATTACTACTAATAATATGGCGTCAGTTTCCCTTCATAGCACCTATTACTTGTACCAATCGAGATGCCGTCCAATCAAATCACGAGCCGCACTTGTACCATACGACAATGTCATTGCGACCAGAGTATGATTATTGTAATACATTTTTCAATTGTTATAAATTAAATCCAGCGGGTTTATTTGTTTAGTTATTCAATGGAGTAGTGGCGCTATTATGCGGGTCCTAGGCACGTGCCTGTTTTGCCTACTATTACTACAACGTGGCCCTACTTACTACACCAAAAACATGACCGCCTGTCACGTGACCTCGAATACTAGCATCAAAGGGACCGAGACGGAGTCCCGCTACTGGTTATTCTTATACTGTGGCGGGGCTGTTATCCAGTTAAAAAGAGGTGCCGAACACTATTTCTGCACTTGCGTCGGAGCGTTCGTTGCAGCGATCTCCTTTTTAGCAACGCACAGTATACAGAAGGGTACTCTAACTGAACGCTGGTGGCCGTACGCGGGTACTTCGGCCGCGGTTAAGTGTGTACGCGGAAAGGGAGGAAGCTATACGGATCTAGTGATACGAAGTAAGATCGACGGGTTTGATTGAAGCAAGAATTGAATGCGCCGACGATTTGGTAGATTTGATAGCGTAAACTGTGTTGCCGTGAATAACATGCTAGTGGAAACAAATTTTCTACATGATGTCCCTGACACTGGGGGAACATAAACGTATTCAATTATGAGTTCTGTAAATTGCATTTTAATGTTTAGGTTCAAGTAACGCTTAACTGCTAAACGCATGTTGAAAATGAAAAGATATTTTATAGTGTTGCTCATATTATGGTTATATTATTCTGCAATTTGGATTGCGATCAAAAATATAAAAATAGATATGTACATATTCGGTGCATAATATATTAAACAACAAGAACACGATGTCCCTGTACAATAAGATAGTAAAATATTCACTGTAAATGCTGTTTAACTGGTATTGCTATACCGAAGTACTTTTAAGGAACAAAGTGCAGATCATAAAACAGTTTTAAATACATTTCAACTGCATAAGAAGGAAGATTGATCTACATTAAAAAGACGTTATTGTATATTAAAAATCTTACTAAGTTTGAACTTATCTGTCTACGCAATTTTATCAGTGAGTAGAGCAGAGTATTAAGAGGAAATCGTTTCACTGCTCCACCGCTAACACGAAGGGGATGCAGAAATACGTTAAATGTGGAAACTGATCGATTCACTTTGTAAGGGGAATAGACTGACTTTGATTAACTCTTTGATGCATTGATTTTAGCTTACCAGAGTTTCTGCAAAGGATGTTATCAACTTTCTAATGGATCTGATACCAGTAATTCAAACCCTGCGGACGGTTTTACGTTCATAAAGACGAATTTTCTGATCTCACGCTGGTTGACTTAAATTCTGTCAAATGGAAAAGGAATATCATTAAGAAAGGCGAAGAGTGCTTGGAAGAAAGAACGTCAAATTCAATGAAACTTCCACCTCCTGTGCTATAACTTAGTTTCGGGTAGGGAGAATAATTAAGAAAGTTTAATTATCTTCAGGCTAAGACGTATCAATTCCTAACAAAAAATATAAGAATCATTTTTTCATTGAGCACAACCTGCCTTTATATATAGCATCTGTCCCCTATTTTATCACGAATTTCTTCATTTATTGATAGTATATAGGGTGTCCAAGAACTACCTCAAGAGCTGAGATGATTCTGAACACCTTCTTCCTTTGCGAAAATGTTGTTTAAGGCTTCGTTTTTAAATAGTTAACGAAAAACACTGAGCGCTCAGTGTAGATCATTATTTCTAGACTATCGAGGCAGTTGCTGCTTGTACGGCGTTGGATACGGAACGATTTAAGCATTCTAGTGGAATAATAAGTTTAGTACAAATCGTGGACACTCGCAGATAGGACAGTCGCGTGTGTGCATACACATTCGCGGCCGGGACAATCGTGATGTGTGTGTATTTGGTTTTCGAGAACAAAATTGTGGATTGAAAGGCCGTCACGCTCTTTACTTAATAATCCCATTGGGCGGGTTTTGATATACTCATGTGGATTTTTTATAAGAAATCAGGTTGAATGCTGTGCAATGTACAACGTGTGCCTTTTTTGGATGTCAGATTACGCAGTGCGGTAGGTCATGGTTTCTCTTCCATGTAGCGAATGACTACCACTGAACACAGCTGCCCGTTTTTTCAAACACCGGTATCTTATTAACAAAGCCTCAAATTTAAAATTGTCATTCTTGATTTTCGCCTTGTTTTGACCTGTAGAATCGCCCCTTCAAATGTTTACAGAATGTTGCGTTACATCCTCACAGAAGTGAGAGCGGTCGTGCAGTAAAGTAAAATTCGAGAAGTGAAGTGCGATGACTGACCTGAGAGTGGAACATCAGCTGTTGTACATCACGTGTTACTCCTTGATGTAATGTTACGAATGATCGGTAGGACGACAGTGACCTATTTTCGTATAAGCAGGTTCATTTCTGGAGAAACAAGTAAGTCTAATTCTAATTGTTGGTGAATTGTTTAAAATGTAACATACGTTGTACTTGATAGAATCGTTAGTCAGTCGATTCTAATTCCTTTTTGTTCAACTGATAACGACAAATTGATTTCGTTTGTATTTTAGTTCATTTCCATTCATGAATAATGAATAGCTCGCTGTTAAATTTTGCTCCGTGTTATACCGACGCGTTTTATTCCGGGCGACGGTCGAACGTCGCTACCTGATACGCCGTGCCACGTCACTGAGCGCGGGCTCTACGCGCGCTGTGATTGCTCAGTGTTTTTCGTTAAATATTTAAAAACCAAGCCTCAAACAACATTTTCGCAAAGGAAAAAGGTGTTCAGAATCACCTCAGCTATCACCCCGTTTCGGCTCTTGAGGTAGTTCTGGGACACCCTGTATAATAATATAATATAATATTGTACGTACAAGAAATTTTGTTAGGAAGAGCAATGGAAGCAGTGTCGAAGGCCAAGGAATAATGTCTCATATGGACCGTTTATTTTGAAAGTGGTGTAACTCCATTGTTCAAAAAAAAAATTGAGAAAAAGATAAATTTCCATATATTTTATTGTAAACTGTTTATTTATAAACAACTTATTACACACATCTAAATTTATTTGTTTTAATTAATTTAGATTTCGTTGATAAATGAAATTGCAGTCATTTGTTTTGAAAGTAGTTAAGTCCATCCATGATTCTGAAAAAAGGTATTGCTCTAGTTAATTGTGAAAAAGACTATTTATAAAATAAATTTACATATATTTAAACACGTAGAGACGTGGACAAAATAAATAGACATCGTCTGAATTTTTGAGTCGATTCAAACGTAAACATTTCAATATCTCAAAATAAAACAAAATGGACATGCACCACTTCCAAATAAACGGTCCATATAATGATCGTAATCAGTTATTCGAATAATTGTTTTCATTAATTACAAAATACGATTTGAGCAAAGTTAAGTTACAACGTACATTTGTCCAGGACGTCACAAAATTGCATATTGTGACCATCATAACGTGATTCTGCACGCCCAGTTTGGTGTACATGGACATAAATAACTTGCCGTACGATTGACCTTCACCTTGAGAATTCAAGATCAAGAATCGGGAAAATTTGTTGATTGCTTCGTATTCTATTCATCACAAGGATCAACTTTGCAAATGGTCCGTTTTCGCGGAAAATGATGTCAGCAGTTAAAATAATTTTTATTGCTCTATTACTTATAAAATGTTCAATTGAAATACTAAAATACAGTTCGTGAGCTGTAAAAGATATTGTTTCCGCTCAGACCTGTAATTTAGATCCAATGAGTAATTAAAAAGCAGATTTCACGTAAATATGTAAAAGAAATACATATACTTTCTTCAAACGCCAGAAAAAAAGGAACTGGCTTAACGCAGTTAACCCTTCGAGAGCACAGAATATCAGCGCCAACGCTTTTATCGCCACTGTCGGGGAAATCATTCACACTTTGCACAGCGCCATAATCCCCAAGCGTCACCTAGAGGTATTTTCATTTATTTATTTTCCAGCGTTACACACTTTCGCGTTACATTCTTTGCAGCTAAACGAGGTATTTTCATTTATTTATTTTCCAGCGTTACACACTTTCGCGTTACATTCTTTGCAGCTAAACGAGCCGTATAACATATTCAATGTTATAGCGAAAGTTGCATTTGTTATAACATATGTTTACAGCAATATTTGCAAAGTAACAATTGTAATTGTAGTGCCGTGCAGGATAAAAACGCAACACGGTGTACGTTATGAGAATAACAGGAGCTACACGGTGTCGGTGCTAAAGTGGCGGAAAGTCCAATTAAAAGTTCGTACGCTGCATGTGTCGCTCACCACATGTACACGGATGATTTTGTAGATATGCTGGATGCGATGTTCTGTTCCTCGTCTACGACTGTAGCGACTGCTACACTCCCATCAAAGTTGGCTGTACGAAGTTAGCCGATTGTGACGTACGCGGCATCTCCTACTTTAGTTTCATAGCCAATTTATTGTACGCAAGTTTGAACGACGCAATTCTAGAAGGGAATTTGATTATTGTGAAATGGAATCTGCACTGTGAGCTCCGGTGTCAGTCTTTACATGAAACTATCTATTAGAAATGTGTGCCTGCATAGCACAATGCCAGTTACACAATTTCACTGTAACTGGTATTTGTCGTATATATTTTTACATTTATGTGTCAAATGAATGATTGGAGAAGATAAATAAGTTTCTTAGTTTTAATGATAGAAAGAAATTCTCCAGATCAACTTGCTTGGCTTCGAGGGGCACATCATGTGGTTTAACTAGTTTTTTCATAGGTGGAAACATAGAGGAAATATAAAAAACAACTCTGCATTTTTAAATGGTCATGGTAATGGTCATGGTAAAAATCATGGTATGATTTTTTATTTACTTTCTGATAGAGCGGTTTAAGACGAATACTTTCGCGTTTTTTGGTTGTTGGCATACTGCTCTTGTAAAACACGCAAGTATTCATAGATCACTTCAAGACTATTTTCCGCTATAGTTTACACTGCGCAACTCTGGGAATACGCAAAACTGTACTATCCCACCTAAAAATAAGGAATCGTTTTTATATTTCTTCTATGACTTCACCTGTGAAAAAATTAGTTGCACCACATTATGTGTCCCTTGAAGTCAAGCAGGTTTGAGGTGATGCACTTTTTACTATCATCAAAACTAAGCGTTTTATTTAGCTGATATGTTGTAAACGCCCCACCCTGTATTTTAAGTAAAAGAAATTCATTAGTTTCTCGCCTTGTACGATATGTTTTATAAATAATTTCACTTGAACTCCATTCGAATTTTCAAATTACTATATAGGGTGTTTTGTCACCTCATTCAAATGTTTTAAGGGATGTTTGCTGAGGCGATTCTGAACTTTTTCCTTTGCCAAAATAGTGGATAAAGCTACGTTTTTGAATTATTAATGAAAAACGATGACCAATCAGGTCGCGCGTAGAGTTCGCGCCCAGTCGCGAGAGTGTTCAAGGCCGCGGTTGAGCGTATCACGATGTTGTCTCAGTTGAGCGCGCGTTCCACCCGCACTTTAATTGGCCAGCGTTTTTCGTTAATGATTCAAAAACGAAGTCTTAATCAACATTTTGGCAACGGAAAAAGTTCTTTACAATCGCCTCACCAATAAAATATTTGCATGAAGTAGCAAAACATCCTGTAGTGTGCAAACAAACAGGGTGACGCAATAAATATTGACATCTTGATCAACGTCACTATTCTCATCCGTATCTAAAAATGCTTCAGATAAAAGTTGATTGACTTCAAGGTGGTCATATTTCGATTTCATTGTTTTTTGTGCAGGTGGGCACGTAAAGGTAATATGAAGGTCAACTTTGTTTATTTAAATAGAATCATATATTTTTAATTACGTAGGTCGACTCAGCTCAACGTTTTCCATAAAAAAAGTATTCAGATAATATGATCGAAAAATGATTAAGTTTAAACGATATTTCAACTATAAATTTAAAAGAACTTACTACATGTGAAACACGAAAAGTACGTAAAGCAGTACAATTCTGTTGATGCTTTCTTCGACTTACACATGGTGTGAGATCATCCCAAGTTTACTTTAGTGCAATGACTCAAAGGTAAATTTAAAGAAACGTGAAAATTCAGGCAGATGATTTTTATCACCTTTGAAATTCTAGTGTTATAAAACTCTTAAATCCTAATAAATAAACATTTTTATAAGTGAACCGTAAAAATACATACAGGGTGTAACATAAAAGGTGTAGCAGCCGGAAATGGGAGATTTCTGAGGCGAAACTGAGCAACTTTTTCCTTTGCCAAAATGTCGTCTGAGGCTTCGTTTTTGAATTGTTAACGAAAAACACTGGCCACTCAGAGCGCGCGTAGAGCCCGCACTCAGGGACGGTTCAAGGCGCGTCGTGCTAGGTAGCGACGTTCGACCACCGCCCCGAACAGTACGCGCCAAAAGTTATTCAATATTCATGAATGCAAATTAACTACAATATAAATGAAATTAATTTGCCGTTATCATTTGAACAAAAAAGAATTAGAACGGACTAACTAACGTGTCTATCAAGTACAACGTACGTTAAATTTTAAGCAATTCGCCAACAATTAAAATTAGACTTACCCGTTTCTCCAAAAATGAACCGGCTTCAACGAAAATAGGTCACTGTGTCGTCCTAACGATCCTGACCATTGCAAGTAGGTATCCCGTAGTGCAAGACAGCTGATGTTACGGCCAGGTCAGCGAACTCACTTTATTTGACAAAACTTACTACCTACACGGCTACTATCACTGGGTTATTCTACCGATCCTGGCCACTCGAAGAACAAACACATGTTACACAACAGCTGATGTCTCGGTTGGAACAGTGAAAGAACTTCGTTTCACAAAGTTTCCATCATTGCACGATCACTGTGACTTTGCTCTTCAAGATTTGAATTTACGAAATAAGTTGTTCCCACGTATGACTAATTGGTTGCCCCGAAAGGGGCCGACTTTTTTTAACTTTGAAGCGGCTGGATACGGCCGCTGCTACTACCGAATACACTTTTCCACGTTCGGCAATTTCGTTGCTTGTTCCCGAGCGGGTGGTAACTCACAAGCTTTGCGTCTTAGAAGTTAACTCTTATTTTATTGAAAGTGAAAACAGCAGTTACAGTGTCGGAGAGATCTTTACTGCTGGGCGTTCGGACTGATTCTGTCTTGAGAAATAGTGACGCGGTTTGCAACGGTGGATAAGGGCTAGTTCGAAGAATGTTATAAGGGACAGTTACGGGTCGTTGCGAGAGGCGCACTTTATGGTGAAAAGGCCCTTGAGGCCCACGTGCTAACCAGCAGAGTTTTTCGGTTCCCGGGAAACTCGGCCGTGGTGAAGTTAGTGAAGACATTTTCCAGTCGCTGGAAAAGGTATAGCATTACAAAGAATGTAGTAAAAGACATCTAACAGTGTCTTGAGTTCTCCCCAGCGCTTTCCCGGTGAGTAGAAAGTGTCTACATGATGATGTTCTCTGACAATAATAACAGACTTTCGAAAACTGTGACACGATTTGCGTCAAAGATTGAATCACTGCATTCAAGCGAGTGGTGGACACGGGAAACATCTCCCGGAATGATAAGTTTAGTGCAAATCTTGAAATGGTGATCCTCGTGTGCTGCAAATTTCTGTGTTGAAGGGTGTATTGCGAACCATCGCGGACGGGACAATCGCGTGTACGCATAAACATTCACGGCCGCGCAATCGTGGTGCATGTGTATTTGGTTTTTGACAACAAAATTGTGGATTGAAGACCATCACCCTCTTTACTTGATAATCCCATTGGGTGGGTTTTGATATGCCCATGTGGATTTTGACAAGTAAGAAGGTTGAATGCTGTTCATCCTAAAACGTGTGCCTATTGGGTGTCAGATTACGCAGTGCGGTAGGTCATGGTTTCTCTTCCGTGTAGCGAACGACTGCCACTGAACGCGGCTGTCGGACTCGAGTCGCTGCCCGTCAAATTGCCTACCGGCAGGCGTTTTCTCCGCGTTTTTTTAAACATCGTATCTTATTCAAATAACTTAATTAACAAAGCCCCAAATACAAAATTTTCATTCTGTATTTGCGATTTATTTTGGCCTGTAGAATCACCCCTTAAAATATTTGCAGAGGGTTACGTTACACCCTGTATATGTTTGTCGTTTGGTAGTTTTTTTTCGTTGACAAATTTCACAATTTTCGACATAGGTTTTTACGTCTTTAGTTATGTTCGGCCATTCGTATTATTTCCGAATTTTCTGTAATGTTTTGTCGTAAGCGTAGTGTCCACCAAAAAGTGAGTCATGTGCCAGACTTATTATTTCTTCTTTATTAGAAGGAGTCGGTCTAGAGATAAAGATTTCTATATCCTTGTTCGTTTTAGAAAGAAGTGTAACAAGTCTGGAAGTATGATCTCTGTCTTGTACTATATTACGTCTACGGTTGTTATTTAAAACTCTAAGAATGGCCTCTATTTTAAATTTATCCGTTTCGTGTGGGGATAAGTAAGTCATTCCCTTGTTGGATATTTCTGGGGGAATTTCCGTATAGATTACGGTTGGGATTCCTTTTAGGAAACCTTGACAGATCTTTATCTGGGATTGTATTGTGGGAGTTTTGTGGTTTTTAGATGCCGACGGTTCTGCGTCTTGCACCAATGTGTTAATGAACTCTTCGTCCTCTGTTGACGTTTGTGGATTGTTCTCATAGAATGTAATATATTCTTCTAATTCGTTTCCTAAGCTGTCTTTTTCTATAATTCTTAGTTTGTTCCGCGAAAGTGCATCGGCATTAGTATTGATTTGACCCTGCTTGTATACTATTTCGTAATCGTATTCGAGCAGTTTTAGTCGCCATCGCATTAAACGGGAGTTAGGATCTTTGACGTTCATTCACCAGACGAAAGGTCTGTGATCTGTCACTATCGTGAATTTTCGTCCGTACAAGTACTGATGGAAGTGCTTGGTTGCCCAAACAATTGCTAATAATTCTTTTTCCGTAGTCGAACATCGCGTCTCCGCATTATTTAATGTTCGTGAAGCATATGCAATTGGTTTATCTTTTCCTATGCTTCCTTGTGATAATACCGCACCTAATGCGTAATTACTTGCGTCTGTCGTTAGAACAAAAGGTTGATTCCAATCTGGATATTGTAGGATGGGTTGTGTGGTAAGTGTGTCACGTAGGGTCTCGAACGCTACTTGCTGTTCGTTAGTCCATTGAACTTCTTTGTCTTTTCTCAACAATAAATTGATTGGTTTTGCCGTTTTTGCAAAATTCAGGATAAATTTTCTGTAATACCCGCATAGTCCTAGAAATTGCTTTATTTCTTTACTATTCTTAGGGGCTGGATAATTTTTTACTTTGTCCACTCATTTCGGAGTAGGTTATACTCCGTCGGCTGAGATGATGTGACCCAAATATTCTAATTCTGGTTTTAAGTATTCACATTTGTCGGGCTGAAGTTTCAAACCGCATTGTCTTAATCGTTCGAACAAGATTTTCAAATTTTTGTTATGTTCTTCTAATGTTCGTCCAAAAACTGCATGTCGTCGATGTGCACGAAACAGTTGTTTCCGGTTAATCCCTGTAATCCGCGATTCATAAGTCTTTGGAATGTTGGAGGAGCGTTTTTTAATCCAAAAGGCATCCTAACAAACTCAAAGTGTCCGTCGCTAGTTGAGAAGGCAGTTTTATAGAAGTCGGTAGGTTTAACTCCGATTTGGTGAAAACCCGAAGCTAAGTCGAAAGCGGAAAAGTACTTTGCATTACCGAGTCTGTCTAATATTTCGTCGATATTTAGGAATTGGATAAGAATCTTTTATAGTTTTCTCGTTCAGTTTACGATAATCTATGACTAATCGCCACTTTTGCTTTCCTGAGGCATCCATCTTTTTTTGAACGATCCATAAAGGACTGTTGTATGGACTGTCGCTGTCACGAATGATGCCTTTCTCTAACATGTCTGCTACTTGTCTTTTGATTTCGTCTTGGTGTATTGGTGGATATCTGTATTGTTTAGTGTGTATTGGGGTTTCGTCAGTAATTTTAATCTCATGTTAAAGGATTGTTGATCTTGGAAGGGAATCTCCAGGTAATATAAAGATCTCATGGAGGTTAGAAACAATGTCCCAACGCAGATTTTTATCCTCTGTTAAATGATCTAGGCGAATATTTTCTCTAAGTAGATCTATTCTGTCGTTACTTCTACGTTCACTTTTGATATGGAAAACCAAATTTCCATCAAAATCTTCTATTGATTCTATTTTATCTTTCAATGATTCGGAAAGTATAGGTTGACCATCTGTATCAAGTTTCGTAATTGCTACTGTGCCACGTATAAAATTTACGAGTACCGCTTTGTTTTTACAGGGGTTACTCGATTTAGCGCATCTTTTAACTATGTTGCCGGTTTTAAAAGTAGGGTCATTCCATGCCGAATCGATCACTTTTTGACGTCGACATCAGGGATTTTGTTCTAACTGAAATATATTGTAGTTCATGTGAAATTAGGGGGGATTTAAGTCATCATTTAGCTTTCTTCGAAATTGTTTAAAAAATACGGACCTTTGAAGTTTGCAATTTTTGGCCATTTTGGGGAAAACAGGCTGTGCTTTTGAATTTTTATCTCGGAAACTACTCAACCGATTGGTATCTTCTTTTTTTCATTTTAAACTGCAGACTTCGATCTATCGCAGTGCATTTTTTGTTTTTTGGGACAAGCAATTTTTCATTATGAAAATTGTAAACAAAATCTTTTTTTGCAAATTTCTCCATGAAGGCCATCACGGGTTTAAATTTTGAAAAAAATATTTTCAGATTCCTTGAAGTCTTAGCTACAAAATAAGCACTGGATCAGGATGGACACTTGAAAATTAACGTCACAATGAGCTGTAAAAGGTCCGGCGAGCCCCCGTTTCGGGTAAGCGGGGCGCGCGCTAGCAGCGGGTTCTGCTATCACGGTCGTCTGCCTGTATCGCTCATACCCCATAATACCTCCAATAAAATGTAAAAACAATATCGACAAGATTAGTATACGACTAAATGATCCTATTCACAGTTAAAGAAGAGTTTCTTTAATCTTGTGGATATGAATGTAAATGAGGATGATCTTTAATGCTTTTAGAACCATGTAATATTCTGATTGAACGCGGTTGAACCGTATTTTTTTGACCAACTTTTTAAGTTTATTATATAGCTCTTTTACTTTTGCGCCTACTCGGCACAATGTTAACAATAAATGATAGGTACTGTGGGATTTCCCGGATACCAAACTTCCTATATATTCGGGCATCGTTTTTCCAAGCTTTCAATCACTGCGACATTTTCGTATCGTACACTACTTATTATAGAGAAATGAGTGAATTGCCGAAAATGGTGCATCAAAGGTGTTGTAATCGTTTTAAACGAAAGGGATATAGCGTTGATTCGAAAAGACTCCGAAGTATAACATTACGATTGCGTCAATTATTTCCAACTCTTCCCAAGAAGGGATTGATTTGTAATAGTTGTCATCTGAAAGTATACCTCGAATATAGAAGACAGCAAAGAGAGTTTAATGAGACACACCTCGCGGAGAATATTGGGTTTAGCACATTTGCAGTTTGCGACCAAAAGAATGTGTATTAACTGATGCTAGTGGAACGCATTCCGTTTGCGTTTGCGTCATATACCAAAATGTAAATAAAATTAATGCTCTCTGTGATTAAAACAGCAGTAGCTGCACACCACAATGATTCCAATAATATTGTTCAATCAGAATATTACATGGTTCTAAAAGCATTAAAGATCGTCCTCATTTACATTCATATCCACAACTCCTTCTTTAACCGTGAATAGGATCATTTAGTCGTATACTAATCTTGTCGATATTGTTTTTACATTTTATTGAAGGTATTATGGGGTATGAGCGATAGAGGCAGACGACCGTGATAGCATAACCCGCTGCTAGCGCGCGCCCCGCTTACCCGAAACGGGGGCACGCCGGACCTTTTACAGCTCATTGTGACGTTAATTTTCAAGTGTCCATCCTGATCCAGTGCTTATTTTGTAGCTAAGACTTCAAGGAATCTGAAAATATTTTTTTCAAAATTTAAACCCATGATGGCCTTCATGGAGAAATTTGCAAAAAAAGATTTTGTTTACAATTTTCATAATGAAAAATTGCTTGTCCCAAAAAACAAAAAATGCACTGCGATAGATCGAAGCCTGCAGTTTACAATGATAAAAATAAGATACCAATCGGTTGAGTAGTTTCCGAGATAAAAATTCAAAAGCACAGCCTGTTTTCCCCAAAATGGCCAAAAATTGCAAACTTCAAAGGTCCGTATTTTTTAAACAATTTCGAAGAAAGCTAAATGATGACTTAAACCCCCCCTAATTTCACATGAACTACAATATATTTCAGTTAGAACAAAATCCCTGATGTCGACGTCAAAAAGTGATCGATTCGGCATGGAATGACCCAGTATTACACGACAGAGAGAAGTTGTTAGCAAGTAAAATATCAGCCCCGAGTATACCGCCTTGTGCTATCGGTGAAGTATCGTCAACTACATGAAACATGTTACATTTGTCGTTAAATGGAATAATTACGGAATATAATGTATCCGTAGTATTGTCTATTATTTGTCGTTGTTTGATTACGGAAATGTCGCTACCTGTATCGATCAGGAACGTTGTGGATCGAAGTCCTGGTAGTTCTAGTTGAACAAACAGGGAAGTGTCAGTGCGTTGTTCTCCTGCTGCTGTTCTAGCGTTTCCGATAATACACGTGCTCCTGGAGGTGTGGAGTTGGGTGGAACCTGGTGAAAATTTCGTTGAGGCTCAGTTCGTTTTCCTCCTTGTTCCCTCCATTGTTTCGCCCTGCACTCGTTTTCGGTATGACCCAGTCGATTGCAATAGTTACACTCCTTGCTATCCCATCTGGTGTCGGGATTTCTTCTCGGAGTTTGGTGAGGCTCTTTGTGTGCCCTGTGGTCCCATGTTTTGTTCCACATTCTTGATTGTTGGCGCATGTAGTATAGTTCTGTGTTGTACATGCGTGCAGCTTCGAAAGCTTGGTTTAACGTGTCCAGTTGTTAACCGAACAAGTATTGTGAGATTTCCGGTCTTAATGCTTGAATACCCTCTTCGTTGCAGATAATTTCTTTGATATCAATGTATGTTTGCAGTCTCCTTTCGGAGTTAACTGCAGTCAAAAGTTCGTCTTGAACTTGTGAAAATATGTGTATGAAATCGTTGATGGGTTCATTCGGTCTTTGTTTGCAAGCGTTTCGTTTGGTTTTGAGAGATGCTGTGTATATAGTTCGCCCATAGAGAAAACGAATTTTCTCTATTAATTTTGGTACTGATGTAATTGTGTCTGGTCTGATTGTTAATGATGGACGTCCTTTTAGTTCCTGCGACATTACAGCTAATAGTAATAACGGGTGTTGACTTTCAGCCACCACTGATGAAACTTTGATGAGCGTGCTAACAAAATTCTCAGTGTTAGTCCCGTCGAAGTCTGGAATAAGTGGTAGACTTTTGTCGTATCGCTCCATTTTTTTAATAGGCGACATTTCTGTAATTCGTGTTGGGAAATCTGTCTGCGAGTTGTTAGTTTCTGTTCTGTCTTCTAATGCTTTCAGTCTGTCACATACTTGTAGTAATTTTTCGGCCAACAGATTCATATCTATTTGTGAGCGGCTTGGACTTTGTGCTCTTGACATTTTATAAGGAGGAGCAGTTACGAAGTCTTGCGAATTGTCAGAAAATGTGTTGGTAGAGAGACTTACGTTGCTCCTGCTCGTTCTCCACTGAGTCCAAATGATGTCCAGTTTTTGTTGATCTTCAGAGTCTTTGGGTTCGTTGTAGGATACCTCCAGAAATTTCCGCTTGTGGAATAACTAGCACAACTAGTATATTTTCTTCTGGATAAGTGCGCAGGTGATATCCCTTACCGCTGCCACCAATTATGTCGTCTAAACAACTCTGGTTCTTTACAAAACTGGTTTATTCAGAATATGTGGTGTACAATTATACAATAGTTCTTGACTGACTAGTTACTGACTAGTTAGTAATTCCGTGCTGACTGACTTTTTACTCCTGCTCCTACTCTGTTCTAAGATGCAGCATTTATACAGGAAAACTAGAGAGGATGGAAAGCCCAAAAAAGGACTGCTAGGCTGTTGTGGAATTTAGAAAATAGACTTTCCATGGGGAGGTCCGGAAAACATAAAAAGAAAGGATACTAATAGCGGGGTCAAAAATGGGTACTAGATATATATATATGTCCCAAAAAGGAAATCGGTGATCGAGGAGTCCAGGAATATAGAACAGTGACAAACTCTATCCCCACCCAAAAAGGGGGTCTCCCTGGCAGCAGTCTCCAATCTAAACAAACGGGTCAACCGACGTTTGTACGACGTTGAATACGGAACGATTTAAGCATTCTAGTGGAATAATAAGTTAAGTTAAATCGTGGACATTCGCAAATAGGACAGTCGCATGTGCGCATATACATTCGCGACCGGGACAATCGTGAATGTGTGTGTATTTGGTTTTCGAGAACAAAATTGTGGATTGAAAGGCCGTCACCCTCTTTACTTGATAATCCCATTGGGCGGGTTTTGATATGCCCATGTGGATTTTTACAAGTAAGCAGGTTGAATGCTGTGCAACGTACAACGTCTGCCTTTTTTGGATGTCAGATTACGCGGTGCGGTAGGTCATGGTTCTTGCGGCGCCGTAGTGAATGACTGCCACTAAAGGCAGCTGTTTGACTCGAGCCTCACGCGTCAGATTGCCTATTGGCAGGCGTTCGGATACCGTTTTTTTAAACATCGATATTTCGTTAACAAAGCCTCAAACGCAAAATTGCCACTCTTGATTTTCGCTTTATTTTGGCCTGTAGAATCAGCCCTTAAAATATTTGCAGAGGGTTGTGTTACACCCTGTATATAAATAATGTAAATAATAAAAATAATAGAGATTTGGCAGAAATTACATCTAAGGCCTCCGAAAAAATTATCGCTTCTTAAGAATATAATAAAAAATATTTTGACAGTAAGCACAAAAAACCTCACAAATATAAAGTAGACGACTATGTTATGTTGCGTAATTTTGACAGCGCGCCCGGTGTTTTTAGAAAGTTGATCCCGCAGTTCAAAGGACCTTATGTGATATTACAAGAAATACGAAATGATCGCTATGTGGTAGGAGATATAGACGGTTTTCAGAATACAAGAAAAAAGATATCAAGGTATATGGAAGCCTAAAAATATGCGACCGTGGGTAATGTTAACTCCAGTAGAAAATAATTCTACATAATTATTTTGTGTGTTTCTGTGTGTTATATGTATGTTATATTATTGTTTCATATTTCATATAATGTCCATAATTTTTTTTGTTAGTTTTTGTAATTATAGGTCACAAGTTGCGGAATGTAAGATTTGTGACTATTTGCAGTTCATACGAAAGCAAGAAATTTTGATTTCGTTATTTTATAGTTATAGTTTGTAGTTGCATAAATATATGTGTAATTCAGTAGTTTTTAGATACCCGGTAGACCGAGGACGGTCCATGGTCAGGACGGCCGAATTGTAAGAGTGTGTGTATCCAAGTGTGAGATGCATGTGTGTGCATACAATACGTGAGGCGTTTCGAGCGTAATCGGCGTGCATGCAATGCATGTAAAAAAAACAATAGAAAAAGAAAAATGAGGCGAGCATTGCCTGTTCGTCTGTGAACGACAAATGTTTACATCAAGTATTTATTATATCAAATATATTATTATTCATATATAAGTGTGTTTTCATCTGCCATCCTTACAGATGTGACATTAATAAAAATCGGTAAAGTACACGAATACTTAGACGCAATGGATGAGATAATAGACATCAAAGGGATAGGTGAACCGATTCAATCTGTTTGCCTCATTCAATTAACTATAAAATTAGGATATCAGTATATGTATAACACATACTTGGATGTTGTGCCCGACATTCTAGGATAGCTTACAGTAGTGCATCAGCATAGAAGGTTCTGGAACCGAGGTATAGAATTCGCAGAATTGCAAGAGTTGTAGAATCAGCACAACGTGACTGATTGATCACGTTATAGTTGTTGCCGAGTGGACTTCCATGATACCGCGTGACTACTCCTACCAGTTTGTCACACCCCATAGCTGATAATAAAACCAATGGGTCTCGCCCAAAAGGGAGACTCGCGATCAAACGATCAACGAATACACAACGTATTCAAGTCACCTCTGTCTAGTTCAAGAATAGCTGCAATAAACTAAGTATTATTGAAGAACGCTTGGTGGATTCTAATCCTTTATCCGCTCACGAACCCAACTAAGCCAAAATCCCACAACCGCTCCGAGTCGAATCTCTGGGGTCACAACATCATGAATAGAGCTAGAAGGAAACATTTTTGGCATTTTCTCAAAAGCGTTTCCTTAAGAGTTTCAGTTTGGTCGCAGTCTCTAACGAAAACGGACTGCAGTTCCCAGAAATATTTCTGTAACTTACTTTGAATCCAATTTAAGCTTTTGTTTTAAATTACAATTATTCTTTTATTTTTATTATTATTCATAAAATCAGTCTTTTTTAGTTTGCATGTTAATTTTATTTGTAAGTTTATTGTTGTTTTTAGAGTGGCGCTAGTGCCAGTTTAATTCATAATTTTATTTTCCTTCTCTTTCACTTAGCTTTCATTTAAATTATTTAAATTTTATGCGCGCGTCTGGTGCGGAACAAATGGGTGACAGACAATTCACGTTTATTGAGTACACAGGCATGCTCCTGTATCATGGCGAAACGAGAAGTAAAGTGCGTGTGATTTTCGTCAAAGTTCACGGACTGGACAATCGCGGTGCATACATCCGGGCGCCTAGTACATACATAGGCCTGTCGAGTACATAGAAGCGTGCGTCTATTACATAATGACACCCCTCTAGTACATGGAATAAAGCGTCAAATACATACATACGCACGGCCGGCATATAGAATCGCGCGTCAAGTCCATGGATACGCTCGTCCGGTATATACAGGGTGTAACGTAAAAGGTGTAGGAGCCGGTAATGTGAGTTTCCCGAGGTGATAATGAGCAACTTTTTTCTTTGCCAAAATGTCGTCCGAGACTTTGTTTTTGAATTGTTAACGAAAAAAGCTAACATCGAATTATTCATTATTCATAAATGGAAATTAACTAAAATACTAAGGAAATCAATTTGCCATTTCCAATTGAACAAAAGACAATTAGAATGTTTTGGCTAACGAGTCTATCAAGTACAACGTATGCGAAATTTTAAACAACTCGCCAACAATTGAAATTAAACTTGCCCGTTTCTCCTGAAATGAACCTGCTTCGACTAAAATGATTCACTGTGTGATCCTACCGATCCTCATCATTCGAAAACGTAAAACGTGGTGCACAGCAGCTGATGTTACGGCCAGGTCAGCGAACTAACTTTATTTGACAAAACTTACTACCTGCACGGCAACTATCACTGGGTTATTCTACCGATCCTGGCCACTCGAAGAACAAACACATGGTGCACAACAGCCGATGTCTCGGTTGGAACAGTGAAAGAACTTCGTTTCACAAAATTTCCATCATTGCACGATCACTGTCACTTTGTCCTTCAAGATTGGAATTTACGAAATAAGTTGTTCCTACGTATGAATAATTGGTTGCCCCGAAAGGGGCCGATTGTTTTTAACTTTGAAAGGGCTCGATATGGCCGCTGCTACTGCTAAATAAACTTTTCCACGTTCGGCAATTTTGTTGTCTTGTTCCCGAGTGGGTAGTAACTCACGAGCTTTGCGTCTTAGAAGTTAACTCCTATCTTATTCAAAGTAAAAACAGATTACAGTTTCGGAGAGATCTTTACTGCTGGGCGTTCGGACTGGTTCTGTCTTGATAAACTATGACGCGGTTTACAACGGTGGCCGAGGGCTAGCCGGAAAAATGTTAGAAGAGAGAGTTACGGGTCGCCACGGGAGGAGCGGTTTATGGTGGAAAGGCCCTTGAGACTCATGTGCTGGCCAGCAGAGTCTTGCGGCTCCCAGAAAACACAGCCGTGGTGAATTTAATGAGCATATTTTGCAGTAATTGCGGTGTTGTATTATAGGTGAACATCGCGTACAAGAACCGGGTATACAAGTTATTATTCTATCTTTAAAACGATACCAAATGTACTGTGCCGATTTCAACTGTTCACGCAATTAGTGAAGATCCCAAAGGATTGGGCTATACACGTTATAAAATTAAGCCATACAATCATATAGCCATACAATGCATAGAATTACAGCACCCCAGATCGTGGATATAAGTAGCACCAAAAGCGGTTCAATTAGCTATAACTTGTAACAGCTGTAAGAGTGTGTGCATGCATGCAAAAGATGTGTGTGTGTGTGCGTGTAATGCGTGAGGCAACGCATCTCAAGAGCAATAGAAAAATGAAGACGGAAAAAACGACTCAAACATTGCCTGTCCGTCTATCAACGAGGAATGTTCCTACCAATTATTGCTTATATTAAATGTATCATTATTCTTACATAAGGGCGTTTTTTCGCCAGTCCTCCTTACATAACCAAAATGCGAAATTACAAACCATTGAAGATTATAGTATAATTGTGCTAAAAAATAAGTGTACTATTATAACCACAGAACATTAGAATAAAAATTGGTAAAAAATATAGTTTCGAAAAAACATTAGATTACTTATCTGAGTGTAAGTAAGCTATAGAAGATTTATCTAGTACACCATTTAGAGAACCAATTACTCCAAACTTATGCAATCCCACTAAATTAAATATCACAAAAGTACTTAAACGTCCTAAAAGAAATAAATAAAAAAAAAGTAGAAAATACCGATACAATAGCTAACGATTATCATTATGGATTAATTACAAAATCTTCCACTATTGGATTTATAATAATAGGGTTGTGTACTTTCGTAGCATGTAAATGTAGCATGCGTTTAAAAGCGAAACGAAAATCACTAAAAAAGGACAATATTCTACTATACGGCAAATGCGTCCAAATTTCAAAAGAATCAATAAAAATAGCAATTAAAACTCGTAAATCAGCTAAGACTTCAATGTAAAACATTATACCATTATTATAGTATACAATAGCTGTTTAGCAAATAGCGATACGCTTTTCTATGTGGTATTACTTATATAGTGGTTTACAAACATAGATACATGGGTAAAGCCACATAAAAAACAGCACATTACATCAGCTTCTACTGCTTTCATATAATCATCGCAATTACCATATTTCTTTAATTATGATTTGTATCATGCATTATACCGTTTGTATATAAACTTGTCACAGCATATCGTGTATGCTTAAAGGAATAATTTATTTTTGTTTCAATATAATGGCATGCATCTCGAAAAAGAGTAAGGCTTTTTCTCCCAATAAGGGACCAGCATAGAACTTTCTCCAACTAAGATGTAGATTACGCAAAACCCATGCGGTGCACATTCTGCAAAATGTGATGAGTTCACTCTGTCTCACGGTGAAGATGCTGCCAGGCGAACATACATGATACGGCGTGACTTCTCCTCCTTTTTTAGCCACATTCAAAACTGATAACAAAACCCGTCGCATCCGAGAGAGACTCATTAACTAACGATTGTTGAATACACATCGCTTATAAGTTGCCTCTGTCAAGTACAAGAAAGCTACGTGTGTTACATAAAAGGCTATTTAATGTTCACAAATATATCACCTACAATTCAAAAGTCTTCAGTTTTCGCCGATATTATATCGCGGACAGGAAAACAATGCGTGTACATGTACGATATGCGCCACATGAAGATATAAAGTACAGTATATTGTATAATGGAACGAAACAACAACGAGCAGAGTAAAAAAAATACACGATACTAACGACGAAAAAATGCGCAAACATATAAAAATACAAATCTCATCATTCACTACGTTTTACTAGGCGCCTACAAGTAGCGCTTATTTGTAACTAACAAAGGCAGACAGCGGGTCGTATATAAGATCGAATGCATCGACGCGACGGTCAGTTCGTTTCGAAGGAACAGACAACACTTTTCTTTGAGCAGTGCAAAAGTCTTGAAAAAGTGGTAGCTATAAATCCTGCTAATGTGAACAATTTGCTACGTACTACATCATTGTTTACCAACTTCCCACCGACGCCAGGGAATTATAAAGAATTTACATTGTGTGAAGTACTGGAAGATATCTTAAGAAGAACCACGGAAGGTCAGTCATTTATGGTAGAAGACGACGACACTATGGAGTTTTAAGAACCTATTGTTCAAGTGGAACCAGAGCTTGTGGACGTAGTTTCTGATGATACAGTAGGCATTGAATCTGAAGAAGGAGTCTGTCTTCCAGAAATAGAAGAAGATGAAGAAGCTGACTTCGATTACAAGCAAAGAGCAGTAGAATACTAGAAAAGTGCGGCAGGTAAACGCAAATCTCTCAATTCAGTACGAAACCAATTCCGGAAAGTTAAAACAATCAGACAGCTATATCGACGGAAGAAATATGTAGAAGCAGGCGGTATGCGAAGAAATTAATTATTGTATATTTCTGATTACGTTCTTTTAAAATTTACTACTGCAATCGGCGAAGGAGCAGTAGTCTATGACATTGATCTTCGAAGATGGGGATTAGAAGCAAAAGAAAATATCGATTTTCCAACGTTTAAAGCAGGGTGTACGTGGATCTTTAATTTCAAGAAAGCACACGGCATTGTTTCCCGAAAAGTAACGAAGCTTATATCTCGTCTACACACGGAAGGCGCTGCAAATCTTGATACGATAATCGACCATTTCATTTCAATCGTAAAGCAAAATATTAATAACCACGGAATAGGAACTGTTTTCAATTCTGACGAAAGTGGTTTTAATTTTGAACTGCATTCTGGTCGAACATTAGCTGTGCGAGGAGAAAAAACGGTTGAAGCTCTGGCACAATCCATATCTTCAACCACTCACAGTTACACAATTCAACCAACAGTATCTGCAGATGGAAAAGTGCTCTCGCCGCTCTATTCAGTTTTAAAGGAAGCAAGTGGTCAGTTCGGATCAAGAGTGCAGGAGAATTTGTTTAGACCATCTAATGTTCACATTTCGGCATCCAAATCGGGAAAGTTAACCGCTGAACATTTTAAAACTTGGTTTTTGCAAATACACTTGCCACACGTGGGAGCTCGGAATGTACTGTTACTGGATTCCTGGAGCGGACATTGTCCAGATATTTTAGAACAACTTGTTTCTCGGGAAAGGGATGTGTATACATATTTTATTTTTATACGCATGGATTCAGGTATACGTTGTGACGCCGGACAATTGAAGAGACTTGGTTTTCAAAATAATTCACTTTATTTTACGTAGGGAAGGTACAGCTGACTGTTCCAGGTCTTTGCTCTTAAGTATACGGGATGTAACGCAACCCTCTGCAAATATTTTAAGGGATGATTCTACAGGCCAAAATAAAGCGAAAATCAAGAATGAAAATTTTGCATTTGGGGCTTTGTTAATAAGATACCGATGTTTAAAAAAATGCGGTGAAAACGCCTGCCGGTAGGGAATTTGACGGGCAGCGGTTCGAGTCCGGCAGTTGCGTTCAGTGGTAGTCATTCGCTACATGGAAGAGAAACCATGACCTACCGCACCGCATAATCTGACACCCAATAGGCACACGTTTTACGATGTACAGCATTCAACCTGCTTACTTGTAAAAATCCACGTGGGCATATCAAAATCCACCCAATGGGATTATCAAGTAAAGAGGGTAATGGCCTTCAATCAAAAATTTTCTTCTCAAAAACCAAATACACATGCATCACGATTGTCGCAGCCGCGAATGTCTATGCGTACACGCGACTGTCCCATCAGCGAGTGTCCACGATTTGCACTAAACTTATTATTCCAGGAGATGTTCCTCGCGTCCACCATCCGCTTGAAGATAGTGGTTCAACTCTTTCACGCAAGTCGTGTCACAATTTCCGAAAGTCTGTTATTATTGTCAGAGGACATTATCATGTTAGCGTATTTCGCAAATGTACATGAACTTTTGGACATCTGGTACCACTATCACCGCACATAATCAATTGCAAGAAAAAGTAGTTTTAAGATTGGTATTATGTATCTAGAAATTGAAATAATCAAGTTCTAAGAACCAAACTAAATTAAAAAACGAAAGTAATAACAATAGAAATAAACGCAATACTAAATACTAAAACTTAAAGTACAACTGGAATGTTTAAACCGTTCCGTATTCAACGTCGTACAAGCAGCAACTGTCTCGATCGTCTAGAAATAACGATCACCGATGCGTGCCGAATCGTCGCGAGTCGTATCTACGGAAAGTGTTTGGAAGTATTTGTTATTCTTTCGGCCATAGAAAGGGGCAACAGTGTTGCCCCATCGACGACTCGTGACGATTCGGCATGCATCGGTTGAACATTATATCTAGACGATCGAGGCAGTTGCTGTTTGTACGCTGTTGAATACGGAATGGTCTAAACATTCCAGTTGTACTTTGAATTTTAGTATTCGGCATAGACTTAATATTGCATTTAGTTCTATTGCTATTACTCTCGATTTTTAATTAAGTCTAATTATTAGAACTTGATTATTTCAATTTCTAGATACGCAATCTCAATGTTAAAGCTACTTTTTGTTACAATCGGTTACGTGTGGTGATAGTGGTGGTGCGAAGTGTCCAAAGGGTCGTGTACATTTGCGGAATACGACTACATGATGATGTTCTTTGACAATAACAACAGACTTCCGAAAACTGTGACACGAGTTGCGTCAAAGATTGAATCACTGCATTCAAGCGAGTGGTGGACACGAGGACCACCCCCTGGAATAATAAGTTTAGTACAAATCGTGGAATCGTGATCCTCATGTGCTGCAAATTTTTGTGTTAAAGGGTGTATTGTGAACCATCGCGGACGGGACAATCGCGTGTACGCATAGACACTTGCGGACGGAACAATCGCAGTGCATGTGTATTTGGTTTTTGAGAAGAAAATTATGGATTGAAGGCCGTCACCTTCTTTACTTGATAATCCCATTGGGCGGGTTTCGATATGCCCATGTGGATTTTTACAAGTAAGCAGGTTGAATGCTATACATCGTAACGCGTGTGCCTTCTGAGTGTCAGATTTCACGGTGCGGTAGGTCATGGTTCCTGCGGCGTCGTAGTGAATGACTGCCACTGAACGCAGCTGTTTGACTCGAGCCTGACGCGTCAGATTGCCTATCGGCAGGCGTTCGGATGCCATTTTTTTAAACATCGATATTTCGTTAACAAAGCCTCAAACGCAAAATTGTCACTTTTGATTTTCACTTTATTTTGGCCTGTAGAATGAACCCTTAAAATATTTGCAGAGGGTTGCATTACACCCTGTATAATGTCCGGTGTCGATACCTCTGATCTCTGATTTCACTCTTCTGATTCTCTCGATGATTCTTATTCTCCTACTGTCGTCGCTGGATCCGCTTATATACTCCTTGCCGATGACGTCTTCTTTTTTCGGCAGCCCTTATCGCTTGGCCTTGCTTAATTATCTCTTTCGCGACAGATCCTTGTTTCGTCTTTCGAATTGTCTTCTTCGTATTATTTCCTTTCGAGATTCTTCCTTCCTGTCCCGTCGCAACGTATAATAAGTAATGTGTGAGCTAAAGCACTTTCCTTAATCGCAGCATTAGTTTTGAACCTATCAAGAACGATAATTGCGGGTATCGACCCATACAAGGTCGTAGCGGCTCTTTAACCTTGTAATATCTATGTTAGTTGTACAATGTCGAACATCATTAAATTCAAAATGAAAAATAGTTCGCTTTACGATGAAAGAATCGAAATTTCAGAAAAAGGTGGGGGAGCAGAAATTGATTTTTTGTGAAAGAACGACTTTTCCGAAAGTTTGTTGCCACGAGTGTATTGTCCATTGAAAATAGTAAAACCTTTTGTTTGAAATATTTTTCTCTATTTGTTGTCATTTAACCGGTATACGTGTATAAAGGAGAAGGGTGACTCGGACAAAAGGCGTGTTTTCTCCCTTAAAGTCGGGAGATACCACCAACGAAATACGGCAAAGTTAATAGATTTAACCAATGAATAATTATACAAAATTTCAGCGAAATCGGTGTATGTCACTTCGCGAACGTTCCTTGTAAGTGTTATTGGACATTGCCTGGTGAATTCCAATTCTTTTACCACTCACGAACCCAACCAAGCCAGAAATCCTGCTCCTGTTCGGAGACGTACCTCAAAGAGCACAACAATATTGTATTTACACAATTTAAGTTCTTTAGAATTCCATAGTTATTATCCAGGAATATATGAACAAAATCAAACATTATACATACAGAAAGTGAGCGCCCGAGCTGTACTGCTCTGTGTCGACAAAGTTGGGCAATTTTTATTCCGCATAAGAAATGAAAAATAAAGAATAATGTGATTACAAATATAAAGACGTTTGTTTGTAAATAATGGAAAAGTATTTCATTCGGCCAGAAATTATACCGTAGTTACGAATATACTTATAATATTATTCGTTGTCTAAGAATAAACACGCCATCGATTACGCGTATGAGCAGTGATCGTATGGCGGTAAAGTGTCGTTAACACGCTGCCGGTACAGTTTTTCTCGACCTGCCCGAATTCAGAACTACTCCGACAGATTCTCTGGACAGTTTTTTCTTCAGACACGTATGCAGAATCCGGTACCGTAAAGCAATTTCATGCCAGCGATGTAACTGTTCGTCCAAATGTAAAAGTAATGAGTAGACTGCGGATTTTTATGTATTTGTAGGGAATGCAAAGATGTTAAATTGCACAAAATCACGTAATATGAATAAATATACAAAATACCAAAATTATTGTACATTTTAAAATACCTGACAGGTGACATAATAGCTCTACTTGTTACTATGCTCTGAAGACTCTCTTCTATCTTTTAAGACTAAAATGAACTTCCTATCGTTTTTAGTTTTCATGTAATTTCCCTTTCTTGCCAAAAAATAGCATGATTCCCAAAAATTCATGTGTTTCGAAAACTGTGATGATACAGCAATTCTGTTTCCGGTTTCGTATTTAGACGATAAATCCCATAAGGATCACCCAATGGTTATTGCAAAACAGAAAGAAGGTTTAAATTTGTTGGAATGTGACATCAATTCTCTAACGACATACAAAAAACAAACAAGACTTGCTACGTGCTCATTCGCCTTTCTCCTGTAAAATGCGATTTCCAAATATGAAAAATGTCGACAAGATTGTGAAGAAGACAAGAAGCTCACAACGTAAATTGAACGGTATTAAGAGGATCGCCAACGAGATTTTTCGTCAATGTACCTTTATTTTGTTCACTATTGCGAATGTACATAAGAGTACAAGAAAATGAAAGAATAACAAATTTCTGTTAATAGGACTATATTCTTTTGTCAGTTTTTCTTATCTCCGCTGTATTTTCTTGAGCCCTGCGTGGGACGTTTGTTCAGGCGCGCAATACATGTTGAAATTTGTATCTGAAACAGTTTAACACTTATTAAGGATTGTACGCTTAGTAGACGAAATTTCTAATATTCTAAGACCTAAAATGTGTGCGTATCTTTCATAACTTATAATGTAATTCTTAGTTGCACTTTTACTTAAAACAAAAATTTGTTACTATCGCATTCAAATATACATGCGAAAGCGCTTAACAGGATGGACCACTTGAAGCTGTGAAGGAAGGTCTTAACCATCTCAGAGTATGTTCAATTTTTCCACAATACGCATGTGTACATGTATGTATTAGAAAGAATATACACAATCAAAATTGGATATAAAAAATACATAATTTATAAAAATCGAAATCTGTAGAAAATCGTCCAAATATGTGAGAAAATGAACATTGAATATTACAAAAACTATTGTATATAAATCGAAACACGATGTAAAAGTAATTTACAAAATTTGTATTTACTTCCAACAAAATACTTAGTTTTCATATGTTACACATTACATTTATGTATTTAGTAAGATCTCAGTCACCCGACCAGCTGCACGACGGTATTCGCACGGTATCGGGCCGCAACCAATCCATTCTCGAATGTGTGTGCATCAGGCCTAAAACACGGACCAAGAAGTCAAGCATTTTCACGAGTCATTGGGATGCATCAAACCTAAAGGCGAAATGAAAGTAAAGGTCGGCCTCCGCATCGACCTAGGGAGGATGGATGGCGTTACAATGCGGCCCTGCACTTCCGGGGCGTTTCACTCTCATTGCGAGAAGAGGCGCACCTACAGCGTACACGTTGGGACCCGAAAGATGTTGAACTATACCTGGACAGGACGATATCTGGGGAATCCCTGAAGGAGGTCCGTAACGATTATGACGTGCAAATCGATCGTTGGAACTGGATATGGGGGCGAAAGACTAATCGAACCATCTAGTAGTTGGTTCCCTCCGAAGTTTCCCCCAGCATAGCTGGCACTCGCTCGTTCCTCTGTGAACGCGTGCGAGTCCCACCTGGTAAAGCGAATGATTAGAGGCCTTGGGGCCGAAACGACTTCAACCTATTCTCAAACTTTAAATGGGTAAGATCTCTGGCTTGCTTGGATAATGAAGGCACGAGATTTTAGATCAGAGTGCCAAGTGGGCCAATTTTGATAAACAGAACTGGCACTGTTTGATGAACCAAACGCAGAGTTAAGGCGCCTAAGACGACGCTTGTAGGATTCAAAGAAAAGCGTTGGTTAATTAAGACAACAGGACGGTGGCCATGGAAGTCGGAATCCGCTAAGGAGTGTGTAACAACTCACCTGCCGAAGCAACTAGCCCTGAAAATGGATGGCGCTGAAGCGTCGTGCCTATACTTCGCCGTCAGCGGTCAGGGGGGAGGGATGTGTCCGCCTCGTGTGGCTGTCCTCCATGAAGCCCTGATGAGTAGGAGGATCGCGGCGGTGTGCGCAGAAGTATCTGAGCGTGAGCCTGCCTGGAGCCTCCGTCGGTGCAGATCTTGGTGGTAGTAGCAAATATTCCAGCGAGGCCCTGGAGGACTGGCGTGGAGAAGCATTTCGTGTGAACAGTCGTTGCACACGAGTCAGTCGATCCTAAGCCCTAAGAGAAATTCTATGTAGATAAGGTGTCCCAAAATCATAATATCATGTATACAGGGTACTTTGCTACTGACTGCCAATATTTTAAGGGATGGTTCTATAGGTCAATATAAATCGAAAATAAAGAATAGCGATTTTACGTTGAAGGCTTTGTTTCCAAGATATCGATCTTTAAAAAACGCCTGTAGGCAGGCAGTATGACACTCGCTGGAGCGAGTCAGGGGGCTCCACTCAGTGGCACTTATTTGCTACATGCAACAGCTACTTATCGACGTCGTGACACCCTGACGTACCTTGTCGTATTTGCTGTGACCCGACAATGCGTTCCTGCGAGCAAGATACACACCTCACGTTGTATAGCGTTCAACCCTGTTTACTTGAGGAAATCGACATGGGCATATCGAAATCCGCCCGATGGCGTTCTCAAGTAATGAGGGTAGACGCTCCCCACCATGCACAGTTTTTTCACCAAACTCTCACATACTCGCACCCCGATTGTTCAGTCCGGGAATATTCACAAAAATCAAACGCACTTTACCCCTTGCTTCGCCGTAACATAGGAGTATGCCTGTGTACTCGATAAACGTAAATTGTTAGTCGCCCATTATTCCGCACGACACGTACGCCTAAAATGGAAATAGTTTAAGTAAAAACTAAGTGAAAAAGAATTACAATAAAATTATAAATTAAACTAGCACTAAAGCTACACTAAACTTAAAAATAAAATTAACATGCAAACTAAAAAAGACTGAAAATATGACTAAAACGGTCGCGGTTCAGTGCTGCGCACCCAGGAACAGAGCGCGATCCCGTGCCTTGGTTTCCCGCCGATCTTCCTTGCTGCTAGGCTTCCGTGGCCGGGACTTCCCGTCGCGGTCGTTCTCTTTGGCCACCATTCGCCGCTCAGCTCAGAACTGGCACGGACTAGGGGAATCCGACTGTCTAACTAAAACAAAGCATTGCGATAGCCTCCGCGGGTTTTGACGCAATATGTTTTCTGTCCAGTGCTGTGTATATCAACGTGAAGGAATGAAAGAAAACGCGGGTAAAATGCGAGAGTAACTTTGACTCTCAAGGGTGTCAGAGTAAGTTTGATGTTTGTTTCATATGCGTAGGCAAGCACGAGTCGAGGAAATGTGAGAACAGAGAGGACGGTGCTGAGAAAGGTCACAATTGTACAACAGCAGGATTAGAGGACAGCGGGCATAGAGCATTCGGAACGCAAAAATGTCCGATTCTGATGAAGAAATTAAAGGACAGGATTAGATAAATTAATTATGGATAGAAGAGGCGTATCGAATGAAAGTCAGACAAGCGAGCTGGGGGGTGACACCTCGCCGGAGCCAATGGGGCCGCCCCCACGAAAAGCCAAAAACAAACCCGATCGCACACAGGAACAGTGCGATAGTGAAAAAGATAGCCATATTTCCCTGCCCAGCCAGGAACTGGAAGTGGCCCCATATAGGAATGCAACCGCTGGTAATAAAACATCGAGTCACAGTTTTGGACAAAACGGAACAAGTCCTGCAGTGCAGACACATGTACACAGGACCAGGGAAAGGGGAACCCCGGACGCTAACATTCCTGGAGTAGCAGATGGATTTCGGTGCATTGAGTGTGATTCCTGTTTTGCCACAAAGATTGGTCTAGGAGTACACCGCAGACGGAGGCATGAAGCTATGGTGAATGAGGAGATTGATACAGCCCGGAAGAAAGCCAGATGGACCGAGGAGGAAATAAGTAGGATGGTGGAGGCAGAGATTAGAATGAGCAACACCAAAGAAGGAGTCAACCAATACCTGAAAAGGATCCTCGGCTCGGGAAGGTCCATCGAAGCGATCAAAGGGTTAAGGAAGCAGGATGAGTACAAAGAAAGGGTTCAACGGACCAGGGCCGCGATTGAAGCTAGCGGGCTGATTGAGGAGGAAGAATCCAGTGGACAGGTAAATGTCCGGGCAAATGGCTTTGCAGAATCCGAGGACGAGGCTCTCAATAGTTGGTTAAGGAGCGTCAAAGACCGATTAGTGGAAGGAATGCCAGGAGTAAGATGGATACGTAAAGCCATCGAGGAGGTCGTGTGTGACTGTAGCCCACAAATCTCTTTATTAATGTGGAGAAATGAGGTTCTCGCGACAGGAAGGCACGTGGCGGGGTCGGTCCGCAGGGTGCCACAGGAGTACGACCGGTTACCCAGGAGGAAGAGGAAGAGAATGGAGTACAGGAGGATGCAGGAGCTGCGGAAAAAGAACATGTCGAAAACTGCCAGTAAGATTCTTGATGGCGACATGGGTATAGATATACATCCTACACTGGATGCCCAAGTAGAATTTTTGGGGCCTATGATCGAGAGTCAGGGCATTTTGGATGAAGGATTGCACTCGACCGGAGCTCTCCGTACAGGTGGTAGCCTCATTAAGATCTTGAAACCGGTAACAGAAAGTGAGGTATACAACATTAAGATCCCGAAAGCATCTGCAGCCGGTCCGGATGGCTTAGAGGTTGGCAGATGGACAACAGTGGTGCCACATACTATGAAAGCAATCATTATGAATATATTGCTAAGGAGTGGACAAGTCCCACAGATGTGGAAAGACACGAGGACTATCCTAATTCCGAAAGTAAAAGAATCGTTGGACCCCACTGAATATCGCCCTATATCGATTGCCTCTGTGATTCTGAGGCACCTCCACCTGATCTTAGTGAGGCGAGCCATGGAGCAGATAACAATGGACCCGAGGCAGAGAGCGTTCATACGAGAGGATGGATTGACCAATAATATTTTTATGATATCCGCCCTTATTAAGGATTCCAGGACCAGGCTTCAACCCATGAATATGGTAATTTTAAATGTCAAGCAAGCGTTTGACACACTACCGAGGTCAGCCTTACTGGAGTCACTTGTGCGGAGAGGTTTTTCTAGAAAATTTGTGTCATATGTGGAGGACCTATATAGAACCAGCACAACTGTACTAGAAGTTAGACGTGAGAGGTCAAGACCGATAAGAGCAACAAGAGCAGTACGACAGGGCGACCCATTGCCTCCCTTTCTATTCAATCTAATCATCGATCGAGTTCTCGCAAAGATTCCGAAGGCAGTGGGCTACAAGTTGGGCGATCATATGATCAATTCCCTAGAGTTTGCTGATGACCTTGTGTTAATTACAACAACACCTGAAGGCATGCAAGACGCCCTGGCAGCTGTTGAGAAGGAACTTGAGGAATGCGGGATAGTGGTACCTCCGGAAAAATGTGTCGCCTGTACACTTCTTCCGGACGGTAAGAATAAAAAGATTAAAGTCCAGAGGGAATCACTGTTTCGTATTGCAAGTCAGGCTGTGAGAATGACTGGAGTAGAAGGGGTATGGAAACATTTAGGGGTCGGGTTTGGCACCAGAGGGTCTACTAACCCTACGATCGAGTTGCGCGGGGCATTAGGACGAATTAAGAAGGCGTCCCTGGAACCGCAGCAAAAACTGAAGGTACTAACCACTGTCCTTCTGCCTAAATACATGCATGCGCTTACGTTTGGAAACCTGAAGCACTTGACGTTGAGAAAGATGGACAAAATAGTACGAAGATGTGTTCGAACTTGGACATATTTACCTCCTGACGCTCCGATTGCCTTCTTCCATGCACCAGTCCGCGAAGGTGGGCTGGGTGTGCCGGCATTGGAAACCAAAGTCCCTGAAACAGTATTGAGAAGACTTCAAAGCATGGAAAAGTCCACATTTCCCGGGAAAAGGGAGATATTACAAAGCAATTGGGCCCAGGATAAAAGGAAATGGTGTAACATGGCGAGATATAGGAGTAAAGACTGGGGGAAAAGGTTGCACAATTCAGTGGATGGGTATGAATTACGGGAAACTTCAAAGGCCTATCCATCGTACGGCTGGTTCTGCGATCCGTTTGTGGCCATTCCTCCACGGGACTGGATCCAGTACATCCGTACGAGAATCGGAGCACTCCCATCGGGGATGAGAACGAGTAGAGGCAGAAGAACGCTTCCCGGGGGGCCAATGTGTCGGGCAGGATGTGGCAGAGTCGAAACATCGGCGCACATTATCCAGGAGTGCCATAGGACTCATGGAGGAAGGATTCTGCGTCACAATGCCATTTCCAATAAGATAGGAGATGTATTGGGCAGGAAAGGATATCGGGTATGGAAAGAGAAGAGATTCCGCACCAACGAAGGAATAAGGAAGCCGGACATAGTGGCTGTCAAGAACGGCGTTGCGCATCTTCTGGACGTCCAAATTGTTTCTGCACAAAACTCGTTAAATCAAACGTGCAGGAACAAGAAAAGATACTATAGCGAGAATCGGTCCCTCTTGGAAGGAGTCGCAATTCTGACAGGATGTACACTGCAGAATATACGAGTGGAGGCCATTACAATATCGTGGAGAGGAGTGTGGTGTGACACCTCGTATTCATGTCTGTTGCGGATGGGGCTATCGAAAGGTACCATTAAAGGATTAACCACTAGAGTATTGCAGGGATCACACACCAACTTCACGAGGTTCAACAGGATGACAACGATGAGTAACGCGAATCGAAACCGGAGACCCCAGTACCAAATGCAAAATTAAACACCCAAACGGGGGTCGCTGGGGGAGCACCACAGCAACGTCGTAGTAAATAACGATTAATTGAATTATGCAAAGACTTATTTTATTTATTTCATATATTTAGTTTTTCTAAGCTTTATTTAGCTCTCTGATTAAATACTGCGTTTATTTTACATTTAATTGCAAAGCATAGAAAAGTACAAAGCTATTCGTATCGCACGAATTTACTTCTGGACTACAATATTATCCTACTTTGTTCCTTCTGTTATTTATCTGACTTATTTTATTTGTTTCCTTTATTAATTTATTTGGTTTTCTGTTTTTCATTTTGTTATATATACTTTATGTAAGCCGAATCCATACAGCATACAATGGAAAATGAATAAAGGAATTTAGCCAAATGCCTTATTATCTAATTATTGACGCGCATGAATGGATTAACGAGATTCCCTCTGTCCCTATCTATTTTCTAGCGAAACCACTGAAGCAGACTCTATTAAGCTTGACTCTAGTCTGACGCTCAAAGGAGACATGAAATATAGCATAAGTGGGAGATGGCAACATCGTCAGTGAAATACGACTACTTTCATGGTTTCTTTACTTTCTCAGTCGAATCGTCGACAATACTCCCGCGTGATCCGATTCGAGGACACTGCCAGGCGGAGAATTTGACTGGGGCGGTACATCTGTCAAAGAATAACGCAGGTGTCCTAAGGTTAGCTCAGCGAGGACAGAAACCTCGCGTAGAAGAAAAGGGCAAAAGCTGGTTTGATCTCGATGTTCAGTACGCATAGAGACTGCGAAAGCACGGCCTATCGATCCTCTTGGCTTGAAGAATTTTCAGCAAGAGGTGTCAGAAAAGTTACCACAGGGATAACTGGCTTGTGGCGGCCAAGCGTTCATAGCGACGTCGCTTTTTGATCTTTCGTTGTCGGTTCTTCCTATCATTACGAAACAGAATTCGCCAAGTGTCGGATTGTTCACCCACCAACAGGGAACGTGAGCTGGGTTTAGACTGTCGTGAGACAGGTTACTTTTACCCTATTGATCACTAGTCGTTGCGATAGTAATCCTGCTCAGTACGAGAGAAACCGCAGGCTCGGACATTTGGTTCACGCACTCGGTCGAACGGCCGGTGCTGCGAACCTACCATCCGTAGGATTAAGCCAGAACGCCTCTAAGGCCGTATCCTTTCTAGTCAAAGGGGGCAACCATATATTTAGGAGTCTCGTGTATATCGAAAGGCTCAAAACAATGTAACACTACTACGTGGGCGGCCCTCGTGACTGGTCATCGCACGGGCTCCAGTTTGCCGTACGGGTGTCTTTGGATCCGTTGTCGGGATCTCATCGAACGACGGCCATAGCGCTCTAACGGTCGATCATGAGTACTCCAAGTTCGACGTCGAGACTCGGAATCGTCTGTAGACGACTAGGTACCTGGCGGGGTATTGTACTCGGTAGAGCAGTTACCACATTGCGATCTGTTGAAACTCAGCCCTATGCTTGGGGATTCGTCTTGTCGGTTACACGAAACCCCACAAAATGAAACTCAGAGTACGGCGGTGCATCGGTTCTTAATGCAAGAACCACCGGCCCCCACTAAAGCCGTGTGCGGTGTGAGGCATGCGGGCGCACCTGTGCCACCGGTGCTGTATCCCCCCCCCCCCCTATATTGTATTGGAGCAGAAAACAATGCACCGTTGGACTTCGGCTACAATGGAAAGCAATACGCCGCGCGTCACGCCGTGTGTAGCAAGGAAGCGACGGGCCCAGGTTCTTGGAACAGCTATTGTTCACAAATACAAAGTTTTAGGTGCGGGTGTTTAATAGCTTCCGAGACATTAAGTAAAAACTTTTGGCACAATACATTGAATTCTTCATATACAGACGCAACTAACACAACCGTCTTCGCTGTAGAAGGTGTCGTCGTCAAGTGTCCAGTAGTTGTTCACACAATAAGGAGTTCGCAAGGACTGAATGAGGGTGTGGAAATAACGAATCGGTTGGGAATCGATTTACTAGCTTGGTTTATTCAAGTAAATTACCCTAGCTACAGTCTTGCTACCCTGGCTATAGTCTTAACCTAGAACTTACTGCTACGGGAGTACTTCGGCGGATGGTCCCAGCCGGTATCGACAACGCGGTTTGTAACTGCGTGTCGGATATCTTCGTCGGCTTAATACTCCGCGGTGGAAATTACGGCCGGCTTATGAACTAGGCGGTCTTACAATTACGCGGTTATTCACATCGGCAGTTCGCCGCGCACTGCGTGGTCGTGTAGCAGTATCGGGTGTCGCCGGTTTGACTCGTCAGTAGCGGCGATACAGAGAGTAGAGGGGAGGATTTATCTTGCAGCTGTGGTTACGGTAGCCCGTCGCAGCGGAGGCGAAAGACCTTTCGACCCGCTAGCGTTCTGGCAGCCCGTGCTGACGGAGGTCTGGAAAATGGTATACCCAGCACCCAGCAGATCGGCAGCCCCTCCTGTGCGTTGTACTGAAGGCTGTTTCCTCTCAGACCATAGCGGCTATCCGCGATCCAATCAGTCGGATGGAGAGGAGGGCGATACGGGTATATAAAAAATGGTGTGGTTAGGTTAGGTGGTTAGGTGGTTAACGGTTACGAACTCGACATACTTCGGTATAGAATCGTTGCGTCAGCGGCAAGCAGCAGGAGCTTGCGGATCGTATCATTTGTAGAACCCCAGAAATCCCATCAGGATTACAGCACGTTTTAGCACTCTTCTGCGAAGGGTTGTCGCTCGGCGCACCTATAATGTGTCTGTTGCAGCGCTTCTGTGTTTAACCCTCACGACCTTTAGAAATCGAACGGGAAAACGCGCCCCGGAAAAAAAGGGGGCGGGGATCCCTTATGGTTCGGACGAAAGAAGATAATACGCTGGTCGCTCCATGCCTTCCTTTCTTCGTCGATCACGAGACCGCACACCCAAGCCAGTCGTCCAGTCTCCGAAGAGAGGGGGAACTCGCGTTTCCTCCTCCATTAGAGGATAGACGTTAAAAACCGTGACATTATTGGGTGGCCAACGAGTGTTTCACGAACCCCGACTTCATGTGAAAGGCACTATGGCGTGGCGCAGAAAACATCTTCTCTTTCTTGTAACATCTGACGTTTCGGTTAGCCGGTTCCTTCGCTTTCACGCTACCCGTAGGTACGCGTATGCGTATCTACCAAACATACAGGCAACATCAGAGTAGGTGAGATCACCCGCTGAAGTTAAGCATATTACTAAGCGGAGGAAAAGAAACTAACAAGGATTTCCTTAGTACCGGCGAGCAAACAGGAACTAGCCCAGCATTGAATCCCGCGGTACCGCCGCTGTGAAATGTAGTGTTCGGGTGAATCCGTTCATCCCGTGGCGTCGTACCGGGTCCAAGTCCATCTTGAATGGGGAATTTAACCGCAGAGGGTGCCAGGCCTGTAGTGACCGGTACGCGTTTCTGGAAGATCTCTTCTTAGAGTCGGGTTATTTGAGAGTACAGCGCTAAGTGGCACGTAAACTCCATCTAGGGCTAAATATGACCACGAGACCGATAGCGAACAATTACCGTGAGGGATGGTTGAAGAGAACTCTGCAGAGAGAGAGAGAGAGAGAGAGAGAGAGAGAGAGAGGAGAGAGAGAGAGAGTACGTGAAACCGTTCAGGAGTAAACTTGAGAAACTCAAAATATCGAATGGGGAAATTCATCGCCAACGAGGCTGACCCCGTTGGTGCGCGATGCGCCTTAGCCGGCGCTTATGGGATAACATGAAAGGCGTTGGTTGCTTAGGATAGCAGGACGGTGGCCATAGAAGTTGGAATCCACTAAGGGATGTGCTACAACTCACCTTCCGAAGCAACTAGCCCTGAAAATGAATGGTGCTGAAGCATCGCATCCATACTCCGCCGTCAGCGGCAAGTGGAGAGGTACGTGTTCACCTTGTGTCGCCGTCCTCCATGAAGCCCTGACGAGTAGGAGGGTCGCGGCGGTGTGCGCAGAAAGGTCTTGGCGTGAGCCTGCCTGGATTCACTGTCGGTGCAGATTTCGGTGGTAGTAGTAAATACTCCAGGGAGGCCCTCGAGAACTGACGTAGAGAAGGGCTTCCTATAAACGGCCATCGCATTCGAGTCAGTCGATCCCAAGCCCTAAAAGAAATTCCATGTAGATTAGGTGTCCTAGAATCATAATATGTACACAGGGTGTCTCAGAACACCCCATAGAGCCGAAAAGGGGTGATAGCTCAGGTGACTCTGAACACATTTTTCCTTTGCGAAAATGCTGTTTGAAGCTTCGTTTTTCAATGGTCAACGAAAAACTTTGACCAAGCAGAGCGCGCGTAGAGCCCGCGCTCAGCCACGAGAGGGTTGTGTTCGAGTTGGACGCTCGGCTGAAGCCGTGAATGTGAACAAGTCGCTCGGTCTAGTAGGAGGCGTTTTCCAAAATTTATATCGAATAAAGTATAAACAAATTAAGAATAATATCAAATTATTCGTTATTCCTCAAGAAGGAATAAACTAATTAGTTGTTATTCGTGTAGAATCAATGAATCGATTGACTAATAAACCTATCAATTGCAGCCCACGTTAAAATAAAAAAGATTGACAGAAGATTCAAATTAGACTCACCCATACATCCATAAATGAACCTGCTTCGACGAAAATGGGACACTGTGTCATCCTACCGATCCTGACCATTGCAATTAGGTATCCCGCAGTGCAGGACAGCTGATGTTACGGCCAGGTCAGCGAACTCACTTTATTTGACAAAACTTACTACCTGCACAGCAACTATCACTGGGTTATTGTACCGACCCTGGCCATTCGAAGAACAAACACATGGTGCGCAACAGCCGATGTCTCGGTTGGAATAGTGTAAGAACTTCGTTTCACAAAATTTCCATCATTTCGCCGCAGTTGCGGTGGTGTCTGGATCTTCCCATCGGACCTTGAAAATCCAGGAGGGGGCTACGTAGAGGTGTTGCACCAGTTCGTACCCATATCCGCAGCAGGTCTCTAAGGTAAATAGCATGTAGCGGCTGGCCGTAGCAATAAATGTCAAGCTATTTCTGCGAAAGTCGCTTTATTATTTGCACATAGTATGTTTATTAGTAGCTTTCTAATACGACCTCAATAGCAAATTGCAGTAACTATAAACTGAGGATTTCAGAAAGGCTCGGGGTCCCAAGGTAAACGGCCGGGCGACCAGGCGGCGGAAATGTAACGGTCCCGGAGGAAATTCCGCTGCGTTGCCAAACCTACCACCGGCTGACTTTTCCCCTACCTAATCACCTCGCCACTCGAAAAATAGTACGCTTAGGGCGTAAGAAGTAGGCGGTGATTAGGAAAATGCGAAAGCCTGATTGGCAAGTACACTGACCAATTAGCAGATTAGGGAAGAGGCAGCCAGACATTTAAAAAAATCTGAGAGTCTCGATCAGAGTCACGAAGCGAACAGTCGACTAGAAGGATTTTAAAAATCGAATTGTCACGCTGTAACTACAGACACCATCTCACAGTTAATCTCAACCTGAATATTTTGAAATAAAGCAAAATAGTTTATCTTTACATTTGCACGTAATATTAATTAATTCAATCTCTTCGTGCCGTAAAGTAATAATCGAGAAGTGAAGTGAGATCACTGACCCGACAGTAACATCAGCTATTGTGCAGCGCATGTTACATTTTCAAATGATCTGGATCGGTAGAATATTCTAGTGGCGGATAGCGTTCGGCGGTATTTGTTATTCTTTCAGTCGTAGAGAGGGGCAACAGTGTTGCCCTTTTCTGCCGGCGACGCAGATACGACTTCCGACGATTCGGCATGCATCGGTAGATCATTATTTCTAGTCGATCGAGACAGTTGCTGCTTGTACGGCATCGGATGCGGAACGATTTAAGCATTCTAGTGGAATAATAAGTTTAGTGCAAATCGTGGACACTCGCAGATAGGACAGTCGCGTGTACGCATAGTATTTGGATGTTAGTAGTTGGATCCCTCGTGAAAAATTGTGGATTGAAGGCCGTCACCCTTTTTACTTGATAATCCCATTGGGCGGGTTTCGATATGCCCATGTGGATTTTTACAAGTAAGCAGGTTGAATGCTGTGCGACGTAAAACGTGTGCCTTTTGGGTATCAGATTACACGGTGCGGTAGGTCATGGTTTCTCTTCCATGTAGCGAATGACTGCCACTGAACGCAGCTGCCCGGTTTTTCAAACACCGGTATCTTGTTAACAAAGCCTCAAATGCAAAATTGTCGTTCTTGATTTTCGCTTTATTTTGGCCCGTAGAATCACCCCCTAAAATTTTTGCAGAAGGTTGTGTTACGCCCTCGTAAAAATTACAACGGTCGTGCAGCGAAGTAAAATTCGGGAAGTGAAGTGAGATGACCGACCTGGCCGTGGATCATCAGCTGTTGTGAACCGCGTGTTACGTTTTCGAATGATCCGGATCGGTAGAATGATCCAGTGACGGTTATCGTTCAAGTGGTAAGCTGTGTCAAGTGCAGTGAGTTCGTTGACCTGATCGTAAAATCAGCTGTTGTGTAGTTCGTGTTACGTTTTCGAATGATCGGTAGAATGACAGTGACCCATTTTCGTCGAAGCAGGTTCATTTCTGGAGAAACAGGTAAGACTAATTCCAATAGTTGGTGAATTGTTTAAAATGTAACATACGTCGTACTTGATAGACTCGTTAGTCAGTCGATTCTAATTCTTTTTTCTTCAACTGATAACGACAAATTGGTTTCGATTGTATTTTAGTTAATTTCCATTAATAAATAATGAATAATTCGACGTTAACTTTTGCTTCGTGCTATACCAGCGCGTTCTGTTCGGGGCGACGGTCGTACGTCGCTACCTAGCACGACGCGTCGTGCGCCGTCACTGAGCGCGGGCTCTACGTGCGCTCTGATTAGTCAATGTTTTTCGTTAACCATTTAAAAACGAAGCCTCAAATGTAGGAAGGTCGAGAGGGGTTTCAACAATTACACTCTGTCAGGTTTGACGATTTAACGAGGATGTATATATATTGATCTCGTATCGTAAGGATCAGTGGCGATCGGTTCTACTAGTCGCGGAGTTCTTTCGTAATCGCTACAACAATTCACCGATAGATCGATAGATCGCTGGTATATATCTATATAACTCGGCTCGCTGCATCTACTTATACCTATTCTAAAGTGGGCGTTTTTCGAAGTCACCCAATCGCGACGCATTTCTATTTAAAAATCCGCCCTCCGAAGTCCGCGGAGTAAGGGAAGGTTTTTGGCCGCGGAAAACCCATCGTCTCTCGCTTTCTCCGATTACTTGGGGTTTTCCATCTGTGAGTTTATGGTGCGTCTATCAGTATAGAAACTTGGAGGGCTTTTGACAAATTTTTGAAACCGTTGCTGTTTCTTTAAGCCCTCCCATTCACTAAGTGTCACGTCTGCACCATAAACTCATCCCCTTTGTTTGGATCTGGGACTCGAAAATTTCCTACACAAACAACATTTTCGCAAAGGAAAAAGGTGTTCAGAATCACCTCAGCTATCGCCCCTCTTCGGCTCTTCCGATAGTTCTGGGACACCCTGTATTAATACAACATCCGGCTCTCCGACGTTTTGTAAGCCGCGTAGGTTATCGCCAAGCATGTACGAAATCGCGAAAACGGAATTTGAGTGTCTCATGGCACACGGCCACATTCGATCTTCTAAAAGCCAGTGTGCTTCGACTTTATGCATGGTTCCAAAGAAGGATAACGGATGGAGACCGTGTGAAGATTACACAGCACTCAATGCCCGTACGATTCCTAACCGGTATCCGATACCCCACATTGAATATTTCTCGTGAATGTTGTCTGGAAAAACGATATTTTCGAAAATCGATTTAATACGCGCGTATCATCGAATTCCGGTACACTCGAATGATATGCCGAAAACCACGGTAACGACACCATTTGGATTGTTCGAGTATACAGCAATGCCTTTCGGTTTGCGTAATGCTGCGAAAACTTTCCAACGTTTTATCGACACCGTTCTACGTGGATTAAATTTTTGTTATGTATATTTAGATGACATTTTAGTAGCATCTCTTTGCGATTCTGAACATAGAGAATATGTTCACCAACTTTACTCACGTTTAGATCAGTAGGGTATTGTCATCAATCCGAACAAGTGCGCGTTTACGGAAAATGAAGTAACATTTCTCGGTTATACGGTTAGCGCTGAAGAGACAAAACCGCTGAAAGAGAAGGTTGAGGCTATTGTTAATTTTCCGAAGCCTAAGACGATTAAACAGCTGCGAAAGTTTCTCGGTATGATAAATTTTTACCGAATGTTTATACCTAGTGCCGCGCGTCTACAGGTATCGCTCAATCAATTGTTGACAGGTCGTAAACTTAAAGGCGATAGTCCAGTGCAATGGTCTACGGAAGCGGAAGCTGCGTTGGACAAACTTAAGAATGCAGGTGCTACGCTTTTAGCGCATCCATTGATAAATTTACGGCTTAGTATAATGGTAATCGCGTCAGAATTCGCGTTAGGTGCTACGTTACAGCAACGAGTAGACGACTCATGGCAACCGCTTGCCTTTTTCACGAAATCTTTGTCGTCCGCTCAGCGCAAATACAGCGAATGCGACCGCGAGTTGTTAGCTATTTATGCACCAGTTAAACATTTTCGTCATGTTTTAGAGGGCCGTATTTTCACCATTTATACAGATCATAAGCTCATTACGTTTGCATTTAAACAAAAGCCTGAAAAGTGTACGTCCAGGCAGTTTCGGCATTTAGTTTATATTGGTCAGTTTACTACAGATATTCGACACGTTAGCGGTATAAATAATGATGTAGCAGATGCTTTGTCAAGAATAGAATCAGTATCTGCGACGACGGATTTTGAAAAATTAAAAAACTTTGTTGAGTTGAAAGAATTGTTAATAGCGTCAGGTAGCTCGTTATAATTGAAATGCGTAAAGCTACTGGCAAGCGATGTACCAGTTTATTGTGATGTTTCAACCGAAGACGTGCGACCATTTGTTACGAAACCTTTTCGTCGACATGCACTCGCCGTGATTCACGGGTTAGCACATCCCGGAATCAAAAGTACGGTTAAGTTCGTTAAATAGAAGTTCGTGTGGCCGCAAATGGATAAAGATTGTCGCGAGTGGGCACTTAATTGTATTGAATGTCAACGAGCGAAAGTTACCCGGCACGTGTTAAGCCCAGTAGGTAGTCTTATAACACCCACCGCTAGGTTTGATCATGTCCATATAGATTTAGTAGGACCTTTTCCGATTTCACGAGAATATAGATATTGTCTTACTTGCGTGGATCGGTTTACTCGTCGGCCTGATTCGTTTCCACTCAGAAATATAGAAGCCGAGATTGTTGCGAGAACTTTTGTCGCCGGTTGGGTTGCACGTTTCGGCACCCCATTTAGGATTATGACTGATCGAGGTAGGCAATTTGAATTGGAACTTCTTAAGCAACTAAACCTGCTATTAGATTCGAATCACCTTAATACCACGGAGGACCACCCTGCAGCTACCGGTATGGTTGAGCGTTTTCATCTTCAGTTGAAGCCAGCGATTAAATGTCATGTTGGTCCGACTGCCTTCCGATAGTACTTCCAGGAATCAGAGCAGCGTATCGACCCGATTTAAAATCGTCTGCTGCTGAACTTGTGTATGGTGAAAATTTACGCCTAGCAGCAGAATTTCTTGCGGACAATGACAAATGTAATTCAGAACCAATAGATTTAATACGTCAACTTCGCGCGCATTTTCACGATTCGCGCCCGGTAGAGGGACGCGCCACGGTGAGAAGAAGGTATGTGTTTTTAAAGATTTAGCTTCCGCAACTCACGTTTTTGCTCGAGTTGATTCGGTGAACGGACCTCCTCAAAACCCTTACGAAGGACCGTTTCCAGTGATTTCTCGCGTCAAGAAAACATATGTGGTATGAATTCGAGGAAAAGATTCTACCGTAGCAGTTGATCGATTGAAACCAGCCTACATATTTAATAGCGCTACCGATACGGATCTACTATTAAACGAAACGCGCGAACAGATTGTATCACCAACTGTACACACTGCGCGATTGGACAATAAACCGACCTGTACGCAGGAAACATTGCAAACCCGTTTAGGTAGACAAGTTAGGTTCCCGAATCGCCTGCAAGTAAGTTGGCGATAACTATCTTTTTCTATGTATAGACAACTATACAGGGCGTAACGTAAAAGGTGCAGGAGCCGGAAATGGGAGATGCCTAAGGCGAAACTGAACAACTTTTTCTTTTGCCAAAATCTCGTCTGAGGCTTTGTTTTCGAATTGTTAACAAAAAACACTGGCCACTCAGAGCGTGCGTAAAGCCCGCGCAAAAAATTGTGCACAAATTTTAACGGGTGATTCTACAGGCCATAACAAGGCGAAAATGAAGAATGACAATTTTGCATTTGAGGCTCTGTTAATAAGATACCGGTGTTTCAAAAAACGGGCAGCTGTGTTCAGTGGCACTCATTCACTACACGGAAGAGAAACCATGACCTACCGCATCGCGTAATCTGACACCCAAAAAGGCACACGTTTTACGTTGCACAGCATTCAACCTACTTACTTGTAAAAATCCACATGGGCATATCAAAACCCGCCCAACGGGATTATCAAGTAAAAAGGGTGACGGCCTTCAATCCACAATTTTGTTCTCAAAAACCAAATACACACGCATCGCGATTGTCCCGGCTGCGAATGTGTATGCACACATGCGACTGTTCTATCTGCGGGTGTCCACGATTTGCACTAAACTTATTATTCCACTACAATGCTTAAATCGTTCCGTATTCAACGTTGTACAAGCAGCAACTGTCTCGATCGTCTAGAAATAATGATCTACCGATGCATGCCGAATCGTCGGGAGTCGTATCTACGTCGTCGGCAGAAAAAGGCAACACTGTTGCCCCTTTCTACGCCCGAAAGAATAACAAGTGCCGCCGAATGCTTTCCCTAGACGCGACTCGTCTCATGGTTTCTGTTCCGTGTAGCGAATGACTGCCACTGAACATAGCTGCCCGTTTCTTCAAACACCGGTATCTTATTAACAGAGCCTTAAATGCAAAATTGTCATTCTTCATTTTCGCCTTGTTGTGGCCTGTAGAATCACCCCTTAAAATTTTTGTACAAGGTTGTGTTACGCCCTCGTAAAAATTACAACGGTCTTGCAGCAAAGTAAAATTCGGGAAGTGAAGTGAGATGGCCGACCTGGCCGTGGAACATCAGTTGTTGTGCATCACGTGTTACTCCTTCGAATAGTCAGGATACGTAGAATGACCCAGTGACGGTTATCGTTCAAATAGTAGTATAATTCAAATAGTAATATCTGTGTCAATATCTGTAACAATATATGAGTTCGTTGATCCGATCGTAACATCAGCTGTTGTGCACCGAGTGTTACGTTTTCGAATGATCCAGATCGGTAGAATGATCCAGAGACGGTTATTGTTCAAGTGGTAAGCTGTGTCTAGTGCAATGAGTTCGTTGATCCGATCAGAACATCAGCTGTTGTATAGTTCGTGTTACGTTTTCGAATGATCGGTAGAATGACAGTGACCCATTTTCATCGAAGGAGATTCATTTCTGGAGAAACGGGTAAGACTAATTCCAATTGTTGGTGAATTGTTTAAAATGTAACATATGTCGTACTTGATAGATTCGTTAGTCAGACGATTCTATTTTTTTTTTGTTCAACTGATAACGACAAATTGGTGTCGTTTGTATTTTAGTTAATTTCCATTCATAAATAATGAGTAGTTCGACGGTAACTGTTGCTTCGTGCTGTACCAGCGCGTTCTGTTCGGGGCGACGGTCGAACGTCGCTACCTAAAACGGCGCGTCGTGCGCCGTCACTGAGCGCGGGCTCTACGCGCGCTCTGATTAGTCAATGTTTTTCGTTAACCATCTAAAAACGAAGCCTCGAACAACATTTTCGCAAAGGAAAAAGATGTTCAGAATCACCTCAGCTATCGCCCCCCTTCGGCTCTTCCGATAGTTCTGGGACACCCTATAGAGACATAGCAGCATGGGTGTCCGTCTTGCGAAAGGGTCGCTTTTAATCCGTCGTTACTATCATTAGTGGTTAAACTGAAAGTTTTATCGAAGTGGGGTATTGTAAGATAGGCGCTTCACATACTTTTTGTTTTAAATTCTCGAATGAATTCTGTTGTGAATCCGTCCACTTGAAAAGATTGTCCTTGTTTGTGAGTTCTGTGAGAGGTTTGGCAATTTTTGAAAAATTTCTGATAAACTTTCTGTAATATCCTACAAGTCCGAGGAACGATTTAACTTGTGTTGGGGTTTTTGGGGATATAAAGGATTTTACAGCTTCTATCTTTTTAGGATTGTGTTTTACTCCGTCTTTAGTGACTATGTGACCTAAATATTTTAACTCGGGTTTCAGGTATTCACATGTGTCGGGTTGTACTTGGAGTCCTACTTCCCGAAGTCTTTGAAGCACTATCGCTAAGTTATTGTTGTGTTCTTGGATCGTGATTCCGAAAATTATAATATCGTCAAGGTATGCAAAGCAATGTTTTCCTATTAAACCACGTAATGCTGTATCCATCATTCTTTGGAAGGTGGCGAGAGTGTTTTCGAGTCCGAAGGGCATTCTGTTATAATGGAAGTGTCCTTGTGCGGTGGAAAAAGCTATGTACTTTTTGGAGTCTTTGTTCATGGGGATCTGGTGGAATCCGGAGGATAGGTCTAAGGCACTGAAGAATTTTGATTTGCCTAGATGATCAAGTATTTCATCGGAGTTGGGCAAGGGATATGCGTCTTGATCTGTTAGTTCATTCAATTTTCTACAATCTATTACCATCCGCCATTTTTGTTTCCCTGATGCGTCCAATTTTTTGGGTACTACCCAAACTGGGGCGTTATATGGGCTGTTAGATTTCTCTATGATTTGTTTCGTTAGCATTTCATTAATTTGTGAATCTATTTTTTTATGACATTCTGGGGGCCTATAGCTTTTGATATTAACAGGTTTGTCCGATTTGAGGGTAATCGTATGTTCTGTCAGGTTGGTACAAGGAAGCACGTTTGTTTCCCGATTGAATACGTCAATGTAGCTTATAAGGATCTTTTCTATGGAGTCTCTGAGTATTGGATCAATATGGTTTGTTCTAATAATCTCGGAAAACTTGTTGACTTGTTCAAGATTATTCGTTGTGCAAATCTCGTTGGTAATTTGATGGATGCGCTTACCAGTGTTGATGAAACATATTGGAGTGGGTTTTCCTTCAAGGTACTTCATGCAAAGTGACGTTTCTCCGGGTTGTATCTGATCTGTTGGCTGAAATAGGACTTTATTATTATTAAAAGTGATTGATTTGTTATCTATGCTGTATCTGTACTTGTTGAGGAATGGGAGTCCTAGTCATGATTTTGGTCTAAGCTTCGAATGGTGGTCATTTCTCTGGATGAGTGTTTGTCATTACCCATGTAGAATGTTTTAGGATTAATGGGTTTTCTGGTTTTTGCATGTGATTGCTTTAATATATTGATTCCTGCGCCGGTGTAAATGAGCATTCTTCTATATCTTCCTAGTCGTCCAACGAGTATGGTAAGTAGTCGTCCAGTGGTGGTGCAGTTGATTTGTATTGGGTTGTCTCGTATGGGTTGGTCTCCTCTTCGTCCGTTGTTTATCCAAGATGGAAGTTTTCCTTGCTGGCTCAAGGGAAAATTTCTTATTGCGCTTTGTACATTTAAACTTTATTCTGTCGCTAAGCGGCATGTTAGATAGTGGAGCCTAGATTGTTGGTTGTTTGTCGGTTGTTTGTCATTCTATGTAGTGGCTGAGTCAGTCTGGCTGAGGGGGTGCCTTTGGTTTGAATTGGTTTTCTTTTGTTTGTCTTGTTCGAATCACGTAGCCAGAATTCCATGTCGGTGGACATTGTTTGCGCATCGATTAGTGTTCTGGGTTTACTCGGAATGACAAGAATTGCTATCTTCCGTCGACGGTTGATGACGTACGTGCATACGGCTTTCTCTTCTTCTTCCTCAATGGCGATTCCTCGTGATATTGGTCGAGTGTGCTTATTTTGTGCAGCGTGTATGAGTTCGTTGAGTTGTTGTCTGAAGCGGCAGTTACCGACTGTGTTGAGTATTGAAACGTTTTATCGTGGCGTCCCGTAGAGTTCCTCATATGTTTCAATAGTTGCGTATCGAATAGTGCGTTTCGCATTGTCGGTTATTTTTTGGACAATAATGAGTTTCAGGAGTAAAGGTTTTTAACAGCAATGGCTTCTAGCGAATCTTACGGATTTTATGAAGTCTTCAACGCCGACATCGCCTTATGCTCGTAAGGTTTCAATGAGTCTTACTGCGTCTATGGCTTTCGTTTTTAGGATCGATCCGTGGAAATATCGTAGTTTTGCTGGGCTCGTCCTGATGGCTCTGGCTCTGGGTCGACTAGTGATAGATGGATTCTCGATGTTTCCAAGTCATCGTCTTCATCTTCGGTTTCGTTTTGTGCTGCAGTTTGTCTTGACGTTGTTGATTCGTCGTCCGTTAACATGGTTGCCTTGAGGGCTCGGGCTAGATTTTCTGTTTCTTTGACTCGAGTTTGATTTTCTTGGCTTAATGTTTGGAGTTGAGTGTTAACGTTCTCTTCTAATTTTTGGAATTTGTCAAGAAATTGTCACAGGAGATTATCTTGACCAGTGGTCATGAATATAGAACAGTGGAATTCAGCGGAATCAGAGGTTTCTGAAGAAATACTGCGTGGTTTCGTTCCATAGCGCATGAACGCCAGTGTTTACTTGCCTTATTGTTCCTAAATTCGTCGGATACCTCAATTTGTCAATGGGATGGCACTCGTCGTCCCTTCGTCGGATCTTCCGTAGCTGATTATCTTGAAGTTTTCGCTCGACAGTTTGTATGTATCCTGGCAGGATCGCTAAATTTGGTCACGTCGCAACGGTGGCAAAGAGTGTAAAATAGAAACGTTTGACGCATGCAAACTCACTGTGAGAATATTTAGAGAGTGGTGAAGTCCGCTTAATGTGTAGATTTTTGTATAACTCACGAAATGTCTAGGTCAATTCTACGCATTCATAGACAAAGAATATATTAGACCAGATTTATTCCAACTATTACAGTATTCTGCTCTTTTTGGGTTTTTGGAGGTTCTTTTATATCTCTGGCTTGACACAGAGTGGGGGTGGTCTTTGAACCCCTCTGTCTTATCGGGGTGACCAAGAGTGTTGTCACATCCGTGCGAAGACACCTTCTAAAAATGCGGAAGCTTCCGCGGCCGAGAGTCAGTCAGGAAGAACCAAGCTCTGTGCACGTCATAAACGTTAATCGTCTCGTTTTGTAAAAGTACACTAGATCACAATAAATTGTGTTAAGTGTGCAAACCTTGTGTAATAACTTGACACACGCATACACGTCCTGTTGGAATAGATAACAATCCCTATCTACCCCCTCAATGCTTATTCAACAGGGCCAACCAGTCAACTGCTTTGCAAAGGAATCGGTGATAAAAGTTAATTATACCTAGAAAACGTCGAAGATCCATTATTGTCTTTAGGTTTGGATACTCTATAATTGCCTGGATTCTTTCTTCCAAGGATCCCACGCCTTTAGAATTAATCTTATATCCAAAGTATTGTACTACGATATTCTGCAAGTACGTATTTAGTAACATTAATAGCTACACTATTCGCCCTTGGTATTTCAAATACGGCGCGCAGGTGCTACTCTAGTGACTCTATGCCTGCAGATGCAATAGTCAGGTCACCCACGTAACAATAGCAGAAATTTAAACCACGTAATACTGAGTGCATGAGCCTTTAGAATGATTGCGCCGCGCTATATATAGATCCGCAAGTCTAGCACATACATACGCCTGTCCAGTACACAAAATAGCAAAGTCAGTACATTGATCCGTGCGTCCAGTAGTTATGTCCGGGCGTCTAATACATACAAGTACGAACTCAGTACATAAATGCGGCCGTCCAGTACATAGAACCGCGCATCAAGTACATACATACGCCTGTCTCTTACATACAATGGCGCATCGAGCACATAGAAGTGCTCGTCAGGTACATAGAAGTGCGCGTCAAGTACATAGAAGTGCGCGAGAAGTACACAGAATCGAGCGTCCAGAACATACATACGCCCGTCCAGTACATACATCCGGGCGCGTAGTAAACACATACGACCATCAAGTACATGGAAGCGTGCGTGGATTACATACTGACAGGCCTCTAGTACATGGAACAAAGCGTCAAATACATACATACGCACGTCCGGTATACAGGGTGTAACGTAAAAGGTGTACGAGCCGGAAATGGGGGATTCCTGAGGCGAAACTGAACAACATTTTCCTTTGCCAAAATGTCGGCTGAGGCTTTGTCTTTGAATTGACTTTCCTGGGAACCGAAAAATCTGCTGGTTAGCACGTGGGCCTCAAGGGCCTTTTCACCATAAACCGCTCGTCCCGTGGCGACCCGTAACTCTCCCGTATAACATTTTTCCAATTACCCCTTGTCCACCGTTGCAAACCGCGTCACAATTTCTCACGACAGAATCAGTCCGAATGCCCAGCAGTAAAGATCTCTCCGGTACTGCAATTGCTGTCTTTACTTTGAATAAAATAAGAGTTAACTTCTAAAACGCAAACCTTGGCAATTACTACCTGCTCGGGAACAAGACAACGAAATTGCCGAACGTGGAAAAGTGTATTCGGTAGTAGCAGCAGCCGTATCCAGCCCCTTCAAAGTTAAAAACAATCGGCCCCTTTTGGGGCAAACAATTATTCATACGTGGGAACAACTAATACCGTAAATTCAAATCTTGAAGAACAAAGTGACAGTGATCGTGCAATGATGGAGATTTTGTGAAACGAAGTTCTTTCACTGTTCCAACCGAGACATCGGCTCTTGTGCACCATGTGTTTGTTCTTCGAGTGGCCAGCATCGGTAAAATAACCCAGTGATAGTTGCCGTGCAGGTAGCAGGTTTTGTCAAATAAAGTGAGTTCGCTGACCTGGCCGTAACATCAGCTGTCTTGCACTACGGGATACCTACTTGCAATGGTCAGGATCGGTAGGATGACACAGTGACCTATTTTCGTCGAAGCAGGTTCATTTTTGGAGAAACGGGTAAGTCTAATTTTAGTTGTTGGCGAATTGTTTAAAATTTAACGTACGTTGTACTGGATAGACACGTTAGTTAGTCCGTTCTAATACTTTTTTGTTCAATTGATAACGGCAAATTAATTTCATTTATATTTTAGTTAATTTCCATTAATTAATAATGAATAATTCGATGTTAACTTTTGCTTCGTGCTATACGGGCGCGTACTATTCGGGGCGCCGGTCGAACGTCGCTACCTAGCACGACGCGCCGTGGACCGTCCCTGAGCGCGGGCTCTACGCGCGCTCTGAATGGCCAGTGTTTTTCGTTAACAATTCAAAAACAAAGCCTCAGCCGACATTTTGGCAAAGGAAAAAGTTGTTCAGTTTCGCCTCAGGAATCCCCCATTTCCGACTCCTACACCTTTTACGTTACACCCTGTATAGAATCGCGCGTTATGTACATAGAAATGCGCGTTCGGTTCATACGTACGCCCGACCAGTACATACATCCGGGCGCCTAGTACATACATACACCTGTCGAGTACATGGAAGCGTGCGTCGATTACATAACGACACCACTCTAGTAGTACATGGATCAACGCGCCTAATACATACATACGCCCGTCCGGGATATAGCATCGCGCGTCATGTGCATGGAAATACGCGTTCTGTACGTACATACGCTCGTCCAGTACATACATCCGTGCGCCTAGTACATAGATACGCCTCTCCAGTACATGGAAGCGTGCGTCGATTACATAACGACACCCCTCTAGTACATGGAACAACGCGCCAAATACATACATACGCCCGTCACGTATATAGAATCGCGCGTCATGTACACATAAGTGCGCGTTCTGTATATACGTACGCCCGTCCAGTACATACATCCGGGCGCCTAGTACATACATACGCCTGTCCAGTACATGGAAGCGTGCGTCGATTACATAACGACACTCCTCTAGTACATGGAACAACGCGTCAAATACATACATACGTCCGTCAGGTATATAGAATCGCGCGTCATGTGCATAGAAATGCGCGTTCTGTACATACATACGCCCGTCCAATACATACATCCGGGCGCGTGGTACATTCATGCGCCTGTCGAGTACATGGAAGCGTGCGTCGGTTACATAACGACACCCCTCTAGTACATGGATCAACGCGCCAAATAGGTATCGAGGTCGTCGAGTACGTCGAGGTATTTAACTGTATCCTTATTGCAAATACAGACCCCTCCTAGATTTATTTCAATCTTGGCCCTAGGCCAGTTTCTCTTTCGGAATATAATAGCTCCCGTTTTATGGGCAGCAAGTTTCGCGTTTTTGAGTTCAAGCCTCCTTACTTCTTTTCCTATGATACCCGCTGCTATACTGGCTCTGGCCGCTGATACATCCGGCTCGTACGCCGCCGTGAGTACGAGCAGATCATCAGCGTAACATATTATTTTGCCGTTCGAGTATCCACCTTCAACCAGTGTTTCGTCCCCTCCTAGTACCCTATCGACACATCCAATTACGCAATCAAAGGTAATGTGGGATGATAAATGAATCGAACAAGGTTTAATTTAATTTTATTCTATTATACTCGCTCTGTTCTTCGCTAACTCACAATTCTCACCAAAGACTGTCCTTTCCTCATGCATCCATCCTAAATATACCCATCACTCACTTACATTCTCACATGCACAGGTTTGCGATTATCTCTCCTAATATTTCGCTCTCGCTCCTATTTTCATTCGCACTCTCTTTCATTCGCCTGCCGCTTGTTTACCTTTTGGTTGATCGACAGGTGATCGGCAGATCTAACTGCCGCATCATTTGAACTTAACGGCTTAATTTCCTACAATAATATTCCAGAGAACCGGTCCGACCACCGATCCCTGGGGCACACCTCTACTGAAAGGTATCTCAACTTCATCTCCGTCAACATTCAGGAGGCCCTTTCGGTTGCTAAGGTAACTTCAAGTTATTTCTACTATGTAGCCCGGTAGCCCCTTACCAATCATCTCGCTTATAATTACATCCCATTTCACCTCATTAAATGCGTTTCTGATGTCCAATAGTACCGATGTAGTGTATTTCTTGTCTAGCAGTTTGCTCCTCACAAATTCCTTCATCGCCTCTATGGCGTTAATTATACTTTTGCCCTTCCTAAAGGCAAATTGTCTGTGGCTTAGGCTTCCACTCGTCTCCAAGTGTCGGGTCATGCGGTTGAGTAACATTTTCTCAAATATCTTTCCAATGGCACTGCCGATACATATCGGGCGGTACTTCTTTCCTGTCTGCTGTCCACCCATAGGTATCAAAACTTTCCCATCATCATTTCCTGCTTCTCCATGCCCATCACCCTTTGGTATTAAAAGTAACCTAACAACCTTCCATGCATCCAGAAATTTCTTTTCCTCTACGCATTTATTGAACACCATACCGAATACATATTATCTAGTAGTGCAGGCTCTCCTCACTATATCGGGTTCAAAACCGTCAGGGCCAGGGGCCTTCCCTCTCCTAAGTTTTTTAGCTGCTTCGAAAATCTCTTCCTTAGTAATCGGAGGCGCTAGGATATCCGATTCGGAATATGTATCTCCGATTTCTGGTTCCGGAGGGAACAGGTTATGGACGGTCGCCGGAGCTTCTTCTTTTGTTGGGTTTGAGGATACATTTCCTCACAGCTTGTTCCTAACCATTTTATATGGTTTCCCCCAGACGTCCTCGTTAACACAATTAACAAAATCTTTTCACGTTTGTCATTTATGTCGAACTATCTCGATTCGAAATGCTGTTTTTGCTTCCTTATATCTTCTTCTAAGATCTTCTGTAGCAGTGCAATCTTGCCCAATTCTTCCGCATACAGGGTGTCCCAGAACTACCTCAAGAGCCGAAAAGGGGTGATAGCTGAGGTGATTCTGAACACCTTTTTCCTTTGCGAAAATGTTGTTTGAGGCTTCGTTTTTAAATAGTTAACGAAAAACACTGAGCAATCAGAGCGCGCGTAGAGCCCGCGCTCAGGGACGGCGCACGGCGTGTCATGCTAGGTAGCGACGTTCGACCATCGCCCCGAACAAAACGCGTCGGTATAACACGGAGCAAAAGTTAACATCGAATTATTCATTATTCATGAATGGAAATGAACTAAAATACAAACGAAATCAATTTGTCATTATTACTTGAACAAAACAGAATTAGAATCGACTGACTAACGAGTCTATCAAGTACGACGTATGTTACATTTTAAACAATTCACCAACAATTGGAATTAGACTTACCCGTTTCTACAGATCCTGCTTAGACGAAAATGGGTCACTGTCATCCTACCGATCATTCGTATCATTATTACATCAAGGAGTAACACGTGATGCACAACAGCTGATACTCCACGGTCAGGTCAGTCATTTCACTTCACTTCTCGAATTTTACTTTACTGCACGATCGCTGTCACTTTTGTGAGGGTGTAACGCAACCTTCTGCATAAGGGGTGATTCTACAGGCCAAAACAAGGTGAAAATCAAGAATAACAATTTCGCATTTGAGGCTTTATTAATAAAATACCGGTGTTTGGAAAAACGGGCAGCTGTGTTCAGTGGCAATCATTCGCTACACTGAAGAGAAACCATGACCTACCGCACCGCGTAATCTGACACCCAAAAAGACAAACGTTTTACGTTGCATAGCATTCAACCTGCTTACTTGCAAAATCCACATGGGCATATCAAAACCCACCCAATGGGATTATCAAGTAAAGAGGGTGACGGCCTTTCAATCCACAATTTTGATCTTGAAAACCAAATACACACACATTCACGATTGTCCCGGCCGCGAATGCGTATGCGCACATGCGACTGTCCTATCTGCGAGTGTCCATGATTTGCACTAAACTTATTATTCCACTAAAATGCTTAAATCGTTCCGTATTCAACGTCGTACAAGCAGCAACTGTCTCGATCGTCTGGAAATAATGATTTACTGATGCAAGCCGAATCGACGGGAGTCGTATCTGCGTCGTCGGCAGAAAAGGGCAACATTGTTGCCCCTTTCTACGGCCGAAAGAATAACAAATGCCGCCGAACGCTTTCCCTAGACGCGACTCGCGACCATTCGGCATGCATCGGTAGATTATTATTTCTAAACGGTCGAGAAAGTTGTAGCTTGTACGACATTGAATACGAAACGATTTAAATATTCTAGTAGAATAATAAGTTTAGTGCAAATCGTGGACACTCGCAGATAGGACAATCGTGGTACATGTGTACTTGATCCTCGTGTGCTGCAAATTTCTGTGTTTAAAGGTGTATTGTGAACATTCGTGGACGGGACAATCGCGTGTACGCATACACATTCGCGGCCGGGACAATCGTGATGCGTGTGTATTTGGTTTTCGAGAACAAAATTATGGATTGAAGGCCGTCACCCTCTTTACTTGATAATCCCATTGGGCGGGTTTTGATATGCCCATGTGGATTTTTACAAGTAAGCAGGTTGAATGCTATGCAACGTAAAACGTGTGTCTTTTTGGGTGTCAGATTACGCGGTGCGGTAGGTCATGGTTTCTCTTCAGTGTAGCGAATGACTGCCACTGAACACGGCTGCCCGTTTTTCCAAACACCGGTATTTTATTAATAAAGCCTCAAATGCGAAATTGCTATTCTTGATTTTCACCTTGTTTTGGCCTGTAGAATCACCCCTTATGCAGAAGGTTGCGTTACACCCTCACAAAAGTGACAGCGATCGTGCATTAAAATAAAATTCGAGAAGT